>PVLD010005755.1:0-108297 GCA_004027595.1 Dinomys branickii
TAGGTAGTAAAAAAACATGTGTTTAAAAGAGGACAGATCAATGGATAAAGCGATAACCACTGTTGAGACCATATCACCTTGTCTATAGATTAGTTGTGATTGTACTATTTTTTATGATAATTGGTGTCTGTTTGTCAATATGTTTTTGTACTTTTATGTTTTTAAAATAAAAATAAAATAAAATAAAAAAATAAAAGAGAAAAAAAAAAAGAATAAACTAGAACAAAGGATGTGGTAGAACAATACATAGAAGCAAAACTGCTTTGCTTAAATATTATTAGAGTTTTCCAAAGTTACATTCTGTCATTTGGATTCCGGGACTTTGTGTCCGTCTGGCTTCAGATTATATAACAAAAATGTTTGTGTGCCATAATCTGTACGCTATCTTTCACATTATTTTATTTTCTTTCTTCTATTTTCATTCACTGCACTTCCGCTGTGGCCCATCTCACCTCTTACTTCATCCTTACCCGCTGCATCTTCTCCCAAGTCTGCCTACGTTGTATCTCAAGAAATGGCTTGTCTTGCATTTCCACTGAGTGCTCTTTCCTCCTTTTAATTTTATTGTAGTTACATACTTGCTTGTGCATGACGCTGTTCTAAGTGTTATCATACAATAAATTATTCAAAATAATGCTATAAGGTAGATGTCTTAGTTACTTGCTCATTTCTGGGACAAAATTCCCGACACCCACAGGTTAAAGGAGGAAAGGCTTCTTTTATTTGCTCTCAGTTTGTAGAGGTTTCAGTCCATAGGCAGCTGGCTCCAAGGCCAAGTTTGGCATGGAAGAGGGGCCTGGCAGTGGACAAACAGTTCTTGGCATGGTTGGCAGGAAGCAGCAGTCTTTCTTTTGGTTTCCCTTTTTATTCTAGCCAGGCTACAAGCCTGTTGTTAGGTTATCCCCAGTCAGAATGGGTCTTTCCTCTTCGGTGAATCCACCAACCTCATCCAGATCTAGGCTAAACCAATCGGTGGACTGACCCAATATCACACACCAGTGATCCAGTCATTCCCTAAAGCCCCAAGTATGAACACATGAAGCTTTAGGGGGACATCTAGACAGACATAAGCCATAACAGTAGATGTGACATTAAAGATGAATAAACTGAGGCACAAATAAGTGAACTTACAAGGCCAGGCAGTCTGTAAGTAACAGATTCAGATTTGGAAGTCAAGCTATTGGGGTCAGTTTCTTGGCTTTTCCCATGATGATCAAGAATTTGTGGACATTTTATTTCTGAATCTTTTCTTCTTGGTCCTGGGAATCAAACTCAGGACCTTGTGCTTGCCAACCAGGCACTTGTGCCACTGAGCTCTATCCCCAGCACCACTTTGTTCTGTGATTGCCCGGCTGTGAGGAATGCACCAGTCTTTGGCTATGTCTTAACTCTATGCTTCAGTTCAGTGTCCTGAATAATTATTCAATAAAACCCGAACCTTACAATGTGTGTGGTGCTTGTGAAATGATTGGATAGACCTAGGCTAGTGACATATCACCTGCACCATATTTAGTCCTTTATTATGTGAGCCAGGTGCTATTTTCTCAGCAATAAAAAAAAAAAAAAAGGAAATGGAAATATTTAGCGATTACTTTGCCAAGGAAAGTAGAACTTCCAAATGACAGATCTTGAATTCATCTGTATAGCTGATGTCTGAGTTTTACTTTTAATCTTCACTCTTCAAAACTGTGCTTGATGTGGGTGAGGTTATTCTGAGGAGGACTAAAGGACATTTGTCTTTTACCGTAATACATTTTTGAATTTAGACAGTCATCATATATTTTGATCCCCTTTGTGTACCATTATGTAAATTGTTATCATGCAGAATAACACATCCAGGGCCAAGGAGCGCCTATACCTCACATCAATTTTCCTTTCTTTCTTGCACATTCGATGTATATTTCTACTCCTCTTATTTTCTCTGATTCACTATAGTTTGCCAATATGTTCAGGTCTCCCTGAGATAAAGACAAACATATACAGAATATTCTTTTACTTATGCTATGCTGCAGTATTCTTTCCCCCCATTTTCTTTTTTTATTATCACCAAGTATTTGGAAAAATACACCAACTACCTTCAGATTGTCATCCACATACTCTAATTTCCTCTGAAGATTTGGCTTCACCCAGAACTACCCTGTCAATATTTAGGATAATCCTCTGCTTTTGAGAGACTCTTCAAACCACTGCTATATGCTGTTCGGTTTCTCTTTTTTGAGTACACATGGAATTGTATGGTTTCCACAGCACAGAGCTCACAGAATAGCTTCTGTCGCAAAGGTATGGTTTCTTTCATGAGGGTATACACGACAGGACCAGCACTGTTCATTTTTCCATCCTTTGCTTTTAGAACTCCAGGTTTAGAACCAGGAGTTTATTAAACTATTAAGAATATCTGCTGTCTATGGCAGAATTATTTTATGATAAATTATTGATTTTTAACCCTTTCAGTGTTGTCAGATATTCCATTTTTCATTCTCTGTACATAACCATATGAGCTGTGTGCTTTTCAGCCTGTCTAGCCTCTAAAAGAGAAGCCCTGAGAAACTTCTCATTACCTGACCTTCCTCCACCCTCCAGCATAGTCTAAGATGTTAGTTACATCTTGCTATTGATGACCCCAGAAGTTACTGAGTTGAGACAGGAAAACAAGCTTGGTGTCCAAAGGCAGAGAGAAAATAATTCAAGCAACAATCACTTAACCATTTGTTTTTCAGAATTCTCTTCAGTAAAGTTATGATTTCTAGTGTGACCACATTTACACATACATACTTTAACCTATGTTTAGCTGGCTGGCCATTATGTGTCCAGCTGGCATGTGTACGAACCACCATGTTTACCTCTTACAAGAAGCAGTTGTGTATTCTTATAAGGAAACCAAGGTTGAGGCAACCTAAATAATTTATTCAATTTTATTACTGTAGAATGTAGCTTCCATGCTACCTACTTAGGTATGATTGCAGTTGACACTAGGGTAGCTGCTATGACACTTTGTTTCTCTTTTTACGAAAGAAATGAAGCAGAATGGAAGAACCGAAAGGATGAATAACAACCCGAATGTTGCCTTGAAAGTCTTTGCTACTTTATCGCAATCTCGGATGGCCGCCTTTCCTCGCCGCCTCCCACCCCATCTCTCCACAGCTGTGATGTTATCTTTCCCTCCTGGCTGCTTTTGAGTCCTCCTCTCTCACCTTCCCAGTCCAGTCACCAGGTCCTTTAGATTTAGCACCTCCTTCCCTAAATTCATCTGCTGAAAATCACCCCGCGGTTGTGCTTGTTTCTCACTCAAATGAATGCAACACGGCATTGTCAGCACTATTTGTAACTTTTCTGTCACCAGATTATCTCATGCTATGTTTCTACTTACTGACAGCTTTACGTATGCCATTTCTTTGATTAAAATTAGTCATTATGTATGAGGTAACCTCCCAACATTTTCCCTCGTATGTAAATTTCTTTGTGATGTAATTGTGTCCCACAAATTGACTCCCCTCGCTTCAGTGGAAGAATCCCAGCAAGCACCACGACGCATGATTCTACCAAGGGATCTTCAGTTTTCCATCTTTCCGCCTTTTCTCAGCCAGTTTATTTTTCTTTACTCACCCAGACCTTTCCTTCAAGTTCAGTTCTCAAGTATTATTTCCAGGAAGGCGTTTTCTCCCCGTTCCTCACATCTAGCCATAGTGACCTTGCCTATTAATTTGAACTTACCTATTCAACATCCACTCCCAGACAATCACATGAATGCCTTTGGCTTAATGTTGACGGGTAACTGCTTCATCATTTTCCTTCACAAAAGATAATGAAATTACGAGTTACTTGTGGTGGTAGCTTGCTTGGATGATTAGAATATCATCCTAATTTTGGTACCAGCAAAACTGGCATATGAACAACAACATCACACACTTTTTATGAAAACTAGAAATATCATCTTAGATGCCATACAACTGTAAACCCCTACAGTGAGTGGGAATGCCAGATTAAAAGTAGAATGCTTAAGAAAACAAAATCTAGAAAATTTTGATTTAGTTTTATCTCTGCACAATTTGGTACATTAAATTGTTATATATTTTTGATTTAGCAAATTCACTAAAGTAGCTATTGTTACAACAAATTATTTCATGCCTCTGCAACCAAACATTCAACAGGATACACTTCAGAAAAATGCTAGTGATTTGAAATATAGTCTATTACACTTGTATTTTGAGTACTTTATAAATGAATACAAAGCAGTGATATAGCCTCTAAATCATGCCTCCTCATTTATTCATAAAAAAGACAGTCATATTGTTAAACTGAAAAGTCATAAAGCAATTTAGACATACTCAGAATTTATTAAAATAATGGATTTCCTTTATTTTGTGTTAATAGGATTCCTGAGTTTTCCAGTGCCTCTGCTGTTACCTCTTTATGCAATAGTCTAGAGAGTGTTATTAACTACCTAGCCAAAATGGGAAAATGCAAATTCAAACTTCTGAATACTCTTATGTCAGCAATTAAATGAACTTTTCATGCCCCCAGTGCTTAGTGCTTTATTCAAGCTATTTGACTATAGTCTCAACAAACATAGCCATAAATGCTGGCTATAGAGAGGTCTTTGTTGTGTCATTCTATTTCTACTAAGAGCTAGAATCTGTTTCACACAAAGAAACATTGCCTTCAATATTTCAGAGGTTTAAAATATGAAGTATTGAGTTTAAATGGGAATAATTGAACAAGCAATAAAAATATCAATTTTTACCCAATTTTCTTTTTTGGTTAACAAATTAATTCATTTGTTTTATAATAATTCAAATTAATTTGAAATATATGTTTTAATCCTTTAAAGATGAATTTTGCTTATGTCGATGATTTTTGTCTTTGACAGCTCCTGAAGCAGCAGATAATTGAATAGGTAGGTTAAAAAAATGAGATTTCCCTTTATAGCATCAAAAAGGGAAAATCATCTTGAGATAGCCACAGGTCTGTCTCAACAGTAATCACTTGTGTTTATTATCAGAATATTTCTAGGCATGATCTAAAAGAGTAGAAATAGGGCTGGATTTAAAGTGTGAAATTTTATTTAATTCAGGGGTATATTTTCTTTATAAAACTACTATAAGAAATATGCTTCCTTCCATTGTATCTTATAACTTTTTCCTAATGGGAGGATAGCAGGGAAATGAGAGTGAAGGTCGGGATAGCGCTAACACGGTCCCTGGAGAATTAGAAGAAAGCAGGAGGTGGGACCAAGTTGGAAGCAGAGTGTGGAGAAGCCCCATGAGAGTGTGTAGTGAGGGCCAAGCCAGATGTGAAGAAGGCGACCGGGATAACTTTGACGATCCTGGGCTCAGAATTCACCTGGGGGTCTCGCTGAAAAGTGCAGATTCTAATTCAGTAGGTCTGGAGTGGAGCCTGAGATTCTGCATTTCTAATAGTTTTCCTGGTGAGACCACACTTGTGAAACAAGAACTAGAAGCCAGAAAGCCAGAAATAACAGACAGGAGCATTATTAACCCATGGCGAGACTGCAAACATCATTACTGGGACCATGAATGCCTCTTGTAAATGTTATGGGGTGATAAGGATAATGAGCTGAAGAAGCTGTCATTGCTGCTGTGCTAGAAGTTGCAATCTGTGTTCACACCTGCACAAGGACCCTTATTAGTGGATCAGACCATGTTTTATTTACTTCATCTCTAAAATGTAATGGGAACTTCCTTCATACAGATTTCCTTGATTCACCCACTACTTGCTGACACTGTTCTAGTTTCGAGTGGCAATTGCTTGCAGACCTGAGGGTGCCACCAAGTGCAGCTGGCTGGATGGCAGACTCACCCTGTTATTTTCTGTATTGGATGAGAGTAAAATGATAACTGCTGTCTTAAAGACCAGCATTCAAGGAATTTGAGTACAGGCTCTTGAGCATATCAACCTCCTCTTGGACAATGTTCCACTGTTATTCTTTCGGAAGGGTTACATTCCAGCAAAGCTGAAACTGCTAACGTATGTTTAGCAATCAGGATTTCTTGCATTTAATTCTTCCTGTGTGACGGGTTTCTTTGCCGTGAGTTCTTGCAAACCGAGGAAAGTGCAAGTGACCATTTCCAAAATTTACAAGCTGAATTTGAGCTGGTAACTTTTTAACTATTTGATCCAAGTTAAACAGTATATGATACTGACATATCTAGACTTTTCCTTTCCAGTTTCTGCCTAAAGATAGGGACACATGAAGATGCTGCTCAGATGGAAGAGAAATGTACAAACAAAAACCAGATACAATCCAAATCCAGGCAAGAGCGCAAGCCAAGCTTGGAGCCTCAAGAAAAATTGGTCAAAGAAAACTCTTTTCAAAACAAAGTAAGAAGTACCAGAGTCAGAATAGTGTAAATCTTAAGAACTGTGTCACATAGCAAAGCTATTAAATGTACTTTCTGCATCTATGCCTGGGAAAAGTGCTTGAATTTAAGAGTAGATGTAATGCAGGTAACATGTTGTGTTCTTCCAAATTGAAGAAGCAGACTTCCAGTGTTAACTTCAGGAATGACAGGTTCAAGTGAAGGATAGATGAAGTTCTCTAATGTGATTGAATTCACTTTAAATTTGCTTTGATTAAGAATAACATAAAATAAATTTGCTTTAATTAGAGATCATTAAAATAGGGTGATTAGTAATTGGGTTGTTTTTATACTTGATTCCTGTATTCCTTTGCACTAATAGTTTCTATGTGAGCAAAAAAATCACAGAGGCATCTCACCTTTCTTGTTCAGAAAATTAGACTATTTGAACTATATGTTTATAATAATCAAAGGACTACTGTCTTTCTGAGGTACAAACAAAAATAACAGTCTTGGAAATGTCTTTGTGTACACATATACACATAGACATTCATAAAACTTTATGGTCTTTTATTGATGACGACAAAGATATAAGGGCGGTGAGATATGGAAACAACCTGAGTCTGTCAACAGATGAATGAAGAATTATATATATTAGGCAGGGTTTATAGGGGAACAGATTTAATACAAGACACATAATTTATAGGATTATTTTATAATATTCACCCATAGAGTTAAATGTAAAAGAGTGTGGGGGACCTGTCCACACACTAGAGACCCAAAGAATCCAGCTGAG
This sequence comes from Dinomys branickii, assembly GCA_004027595.1. Lineage (NCBI taxonomy): Eukaryota > Metazoa > Chordata > Mammalia > Rodentia > Dinomyidae > Dinomys > Dinomys branickii. The sequence continues at coordinate 7,114 of PVLD010005755.1, forward strand.
AGCCTGGATCCCAAGACAATGTCCTAGGGCCCATGAAATCATCCTCCATGAGTCCAGCGGGAGGCCTAGAGCCCATGACAATATCTCATGCAGTGTATCAAGGATCTGCACTTGGAAGGCCCAAAAGTCAGTAGTGGAAACTAGAAAGTCTGCACCAGTAGGATGAATGATCTGCACCAGCAGGCTGGGGCCAGGAAGTAATGTTCAGTATAAAGACCAGAGCTCCTCCAAAGAAAATCACAGCCATCCTCAGCAAGAGTGAGGACTCAAGCTCCTCTGATAAGAACAGCTGAGTTCATACCAGGAAACCCAGTGTGAGAAGCTTGTCCAGGAGAATCACCAGAGCACCATCTTCCCCTCCAGTGCTCCTTTTAGGTTGTTGGCAATTCTCAGGTGGGTCTTCCATACCCAGCACCATGCTGGTTAGTTCACCTGGGTGTTACAAGTTGACCATTCATTCTATCTATAATATATGTATATTTGCAATGTGGGACATTATTCAGCCTATAAAGGAGATGCTGCCATTTGCAATAACAAAGAAGAATTATAAGTGAAATAGGCAAACATACAAACACTTCATAATCTCACATACATGTGGGATCTAAAAATACTGAATGCATAGAGGGTTCAACTGTAGAGGTTGGATGAGGAAGAGAGAAATGGAAACATAAAATAATGAATATAAAATTAAAGAAATATAGGATTAATAAATCTAAAAATCTCATATAAAACACAAAGAATACAGTTAATAATATTGTACTACATGATGACAGTTCATCAGGAAAGTAGGTTTTAGATTTTTTTACCACCAAAACAGAAGACAAATAGATGATATATTGGGTCTATTAATTTGTGTGAATGTTGTCATTATGTCACTATATATGTGACTATCACGGTTAGCACGCCAACATATCATGTGTCATAGCTTAAGTATAGACAACAAAGAAACAAAGTATAAAGAGGCCTTCACCAATTTTCATCCTATAAAGGAATTGCAAGTTGTTACTTGGTGCATGCTTTCAATATTTCAAATTAGCCACTCTTTGTTATATAGAAGCAAATTATCTCTGGTGTTCCAAGTTTCTCTTGTACTTGCATTCAATTGGCTATTAGTTCAACTGGCATTAAGATCAGAGGCAGTCATTGGTAAGAAAAATATAAGGATTCACATTACAGATACATAAAAATAAATATTAGTGCATTATAATAAAACCTTATGGAAATTGGGGATGGTTCTGGATATATGGATCCAGTAAAATAATTCACAACCATATAGATAGAATTCAAAAGAAACTAACAACTCTGGAGTTTAGAAATATTTAGTTTGCAGAGAACTGAACTCATTGAGATAACTCACGCTATAGTGTTATGGTTTAGGTTTAAAATTTCTTCCAACACTCTTACAAATTTAAAATGTGATTGGAAGGAGAGACTCTATCTATACTTATCATTGGACTAAGACACTGAGTAGTTTATAGCTGAATGTGCTGTTTGGTGGTGGAGGGTGGTCAGAAGAGTCAGTTATAGAAATGTGACCTAGCAGGTTGTGTTCTTATTCCTGGTCCGCCTGTCTGTCTTCTCTCCTTCTCTCTCCTCCCATCATGGGTTGAGCAGCTTCTCCTCCCCATGCCTGTCTGCCATGCTGTTTTTAACTGGTGCAAAAAAGCCATGGACTGAATCTCTAAAACTAGGGGCTAAAAAACATCTCTCCTCTATGTTGTGAGTGGAAGGTATTTTGCCCGAGCCATGAGAAACTGACTAATGCACCTGGATTTACTTACAGTGACACAAAAATCTTAGAGTGAGATTGTAGCATATTTTCTATCTCATCTTTTACTGAGGAGCCAAAATTTATCTTTAATCTGCCTCTATTCATTTTTAAATTTTACATTGGGGAGGGTAGAACTCTCTCTTCTGTAAAAATATGAAGATTTATTTCATGTAGTATTTCTGTATGAATAGGATGAGGAAAATAATTTATTGCACTTCTACAGGGGTATGAATTGTGATGGGGGGAATCACACCTTTGATATTTACCTTTAAATGAATGGTGATAGATCTGCCTTTGATTACAAAACTTTGCTCAGGAATTCATGAAAAAATAAACCAAGATAAAAGTGTAAATGAGATATTAGAGAAGATACAGATGTTTTTACCTACAGTATTATCCATAAACAATTCCTATGAAAGAAATACTGGGTGGAGAGGAGGTCAGAAAGGACATATTAAATATGTTGTTACTCTAAATGAGAGCAAAGATATACAATTGCAATATCAGTGCTTGTTCATATCTCTTTATTCTCTATTCAGTCACAAAACTCTCTACTATAATTAATATGTGTTATATAATATACATACCAAGTTGGCTTAAATTTAATTTTTGCCCTTTGGTAGAATGGGACTTAGGGCAGAAATTAAGCTAAATAATACAAAAGTTAAGTCCATTGGCATTACTATTACACATTAAGCTATGACCTCAATATCAACCATTAGATTTACAAAATCATGTGTCCTGTACAATAGACACCAATCTTCTCCTCCTCCAAAAGATTTACTGTGCATTTTCTTGCTTTTCCTGCTCAAAACCTAAGTGTAAATGAATAAGACAATAGTGAGGCAAGGTTGAAAACAGAAATTGTCTGGTATAGTAGGCAATTCTGTCATAATATCCTACAAAACTTACACTTATTTTCTCCTCTCATTTCTTAAAATACGTAGTGTTAACCTGACCCTCTGACTTGCAATTTTTACTTAAAACTTTTAATGGTGGTAATAGCACAATCTACTCTCCAAGTGAAACAAAATTTTCCCTGGAGGAACTATCTCTAGGATCAATATTGTTCGGCTCCTTTATGCACTGTGGTGAAAATATGAAAAGAATATAGCATTTTCTGCAGTGCTTTCTTACTGGTTCCATTTAAGTTGGAATCTTGGGATTGAAAAAGTTTCTCTCAGTGACAGTATGTCACTTCTTTTGTCTATTATAGGAGTATATGTCGCCCGTGCCTCTTTGGTAAATAACAATGAATTTCCAAATGGAAATTTGGAAGCTTGTTAAGTGTGGAGGAGGTTGTGTGGGTGTAAGGAGGGAAGGGAAGTGTGCGTATTTGCATGTTTTAAAGATATAAGGTACATGGCAACCAAATTCTTTGAAAAATGTAAGAAAAATGAATGATTTTGGAATAAGCGATTCTTTTCACAAGTGTCAGTTTCCATATACAGTGTCCAGAACTTGCTACCCGCTTACTGAATGCATCACTTTCTACGGTTATCATGGTTCTTAAATTACAGAAAGTTTCACTGGAAAAGAGCGCCAGGAGAGAAGAACATGGAATCAAATCTGTGAAAAATTCTTTTGGTGTTTAATATAAACAGTATCTCAGTATAGCTAAGATGAGTGAATATCAATTGACTGAAAATCACTGAGGCAAAAATTGCTTGAGTTAGTATGATTGAATCAATCAAACAATCACAGTTCAACTCACATCAAAACAACCCCTTTGGAGTAAGGATAAATTCATAATTTTTCTAATTTTTTCAAAATCAAATCACAGTGAATCATGTTTCTCCTCATAATGGAATTGTTTGGTCTTATTAGAGGACCAAGTCCCAAATTACTGGTGAGACAATGAATTATTCAATTATTCAATGCACTGAATAACAGAACTACAAAAAGTGGTGTCCAGATCATCTGTGTCATAAGAACTCAATGCTGGAATAGCCCAGAGCCCATATCTTTCTTTAAAAATGCATACAAGATTCCATGATAGTGAATGTTTCTGTACTGAACAAAGAAGAAAGAAATGCATTGTATTGATCAGCTTCCTCATTGCAAGACAAGATGCCATGCATCCAAAATGGAAGAGAAGGGAGGTTTATTTTGGTTCATGGTTTCAGAGGTTTTGTCCCTGTTCAGGTGGCTCCAAGTTTTGTCCATTGTTGGCTGTCCATGACAGAAGGATGTGGCCAAGGAAAGCTGTTTTTGTCTCATGGCATCTGTGAAGCAGAGGACAATGGAATACATGGAGAGAAGAGGGCCAGAGACTAGATACAGTTCCCAGGATCAGGCCATGTGACCTACTTCCTCCACCTACGCCCCACCACCTAACTGCACATTCAGGCTGGCTCGCTGATGTGGCTCATGCACTTTCCTGGAGCCACCTCCCCAGGAGTCTCTACATCTGGTCAAGCTCAACCAAGGTTAATCAGCACATGTATTTTATTGAAAAGTTTAAAAAAATAGGTAAACAGTTTATGTTTTTAAAACTCTTAAGTTATTAATCACAACCTACTTTTATGCATTATACTGTCTGATCACAGCTGTTTCTAAACTTATTTTACTGAATAATTCATTTTTTATCCTTTAAACATAGTTGCCATGTCCATATACCACTTTAAGATCAACTTTAACACCCATTCCAGCACCAGCTATTTGTTGAGTATCCACTGTGAGCTCCTCAGATGCCAATTATTCCTGGAATCTCCTTAGAAAAGTTTAATTATAGAAGGGACCCTTCTGTGTGAATTCCAGTTGGCACCATCAAAAATATTATGTAGAGTAATGTAGACTACATCTCAATAGAAAGACTTACCTGGAAACAAGAATGAACTTAACATTCTTCCATTTACTTGAATACCTAGAAGAGAATGTACTTGTAGAAGTGGATGTAGTTGAACAGTAGAAGTTTGTTGATGGGACCAATTGGTTTTTCAACATCATTATAAACAATTTCCATGTGAGCTCCTTACACTCAATTGTTCACTTGAAATGCAGCTACAGGAAAAATCTGTTTGAGAAAATAAACTCTGGAGAATGAACTGAAAGAGTGGCCAGATTATCCTACATTCACTTTTAAACGATCTTACTAATTACTGTAAAATAAGTTGAGGTCTTTACTATCAGTTCATGGAGGGTACAAACAAAGTATAAGTGATGGGGGTGATGGTGATCGTTTTGCCTAAAGGGAAGACCAGGGAAGGCTTTACACAGATGGCATGTTTTATTGACAGAGAAAGATATGTGGTAGTAGTGGTTTCTGTGCAGCAGGAGTAACATTTATAATTCCACAATGGCTGCAAACTGCACAAGCTGGTCAGGGGATGTAGGTGATTCGTAGATGGTTTTGCTGATAGGCACGATGGAAGAGAATGGGAAATGGGACTGCAGAAGTCCGGCGGGGAAAACTCCGTGTCCTGGGAAACACACAGACATGTTTTTCATACATCGCTGGTGTTCAAGTGACACTTCTTGGAATCCTTGGGATCCTGGGAAGATCGCTTCAGGTTCCTGATAATCCAGGGAGAAAAGGAGAATGAAAGGTGTACAAACTGGTCTGAGTATTTCACTTCAATAGTCATAACTTTTATCCATTTTCATCTTGGGGATTTTCAATAAGATTGAGCTTAACTGTTAGTCTTATTTCTAAAAATGCAGAAGGTAATAAAGCTCTGCTAAAAGATACTGAAAGCAGAGAAGGGAGACCAACTCTCACTGAAGTGTGATGTTTCCTACAAAGAGTGGTTAGAAGGGAAGATGGGTTGTACAGCAACAAGTGGCAGTAGAAGCAAGGGGTTGGGCTGGACACACTGTTCTCTGTCGGGTGGGGTTCTCTGGTGATGTTCGGTGCTTAGCATGGCTTCCAGCACTGTTTGTCCTCTGTTTTGGCCCTTTTCTCATGCTATTCATTTCTTTTCACTACTGATTATGTTCTGTGCTCAGCAGTGTGGCTCTCTGTTCTTTACAGCATAGTATAGGAGGTCATCGGGCTGATTCTTATCCCCTAGCAAACAGAAGCTTTCTCCCCTAGAGGATCCTATGTCTCACAACATTGATATCAAAAAGTTTACAAGCTTCTCATTTCTGGAATCCTTATTAGCACAGATTTCTCAGAGTCTAGCAATACATAGCCTGTGCATCTTGTACAAATATTTGTTTCATCTTTCAGATACCTTTTGTGTTCTCAAGTCTATAATTGATACTTTTCCCAATCTCAAGATCTCAACCATAAAAATGGCATAGGAAGAGACACAGGCTCACACATAAACTCATCCTGCATACTGGAAACTTTGGCAGCACAGTGGGAGGGAAAATACATTGCTGGGTCATCAAACACTTTTCCATAATTATTACTTAACAGTAACAATATTATTATTGCACTACAGAAGCATTCAAAATCTGAAGTAGATCTAAATTTAATCTCCTTCATTATCTATCCTACTAAACTCGGTCAAAATCTATGACTTTCCAAACTTTCTAAATCTTGAATTTCTTTGCAGGTTACATGAGATAATACCTATAAAGCACTTAGCAAAATACTCAAATTATATTTTCATTATTCCAAAGGAGAGCTACTTTATTATTTTTCAGGCATTGCATCATTATTATTTTCAAATTCTAGCAATTTACATTTTGCTTCGTTTTGCATTTAATGGTTTCTGGTCCATATTTGATTTCTTCAGTATTTCTGAGAAAAAAGTAGATTATGTGAAGATTATATTAAGTTATAACACACCATCATAAATTTCAGTCATTTTCAGAAGCCTTGCCTTGTGTTCTTCTGCATGGCTTGTACAGCTAATGTTGCTGCTGATATTCAATATGCATTTATGCTTAGTATGATAAGACTAGCTTTTATAGCTGGGCCTAAATTAGAAGATATACTGTCAGAGCTTCACACAATACCACAGGGCATGGCAGTGGTAGAAGAAATACTGAGCTATGCTGTAAAATCTCTGCACAAAAGCAACAGCAAGCATTACTTACAAAGCACTGGACACAGTTTTCTGTGTCAGATATTTTACCTGAGGTCTCACTTTTCTGATCTGTATAAAGATGGGATTAAGATATCTCACAACTTTAAGTGCTTGTCTAAGCCAATGAGAATAATTAAATAGAACAAAATGCATATGTGCTAGCATATATTATGTGGGCAGTGTCTTGTGACAACAGAGATTCAGTTAGTTCTTACATCAATTCTGTCAGGTATTTCCCATTCCAAGTTTGCACAGATGGCAAATAGATCCAACAGAAAAAGTAAAAATCGAGAAATAACTTTTGTAGAAAGAATGAGAAAGTTTGAATTTTAAATTCACCCTGGAATGCATTCCAACTCTTTCCAAACATATTAAAATTGTTGTAAATAACATGGACAGTGTATAGAGTTGTTTTAGTGACTTCTATGCCCAGACTTCATCATATTAAATTATACAAGCCTTAATTATATAGTCACTTGTTAAGTGTCAAGATAGTGAATGACGTACAACCAATTCTACTGAACATGTGTTTATTGTAATTTGAATATTTCAGGTGAACAAATGAGTAAAGAGGAAACTGGTAGAAGGACAGGTTAGAAATCTTAAGATTACTGTTACTTTCAGTAACAGGCTAAGGCCAAAAAGGCAGGAAGGTAAAGCCTTTTCACGCCTTGTTCTATTTACTTTTAATTATTGCAATGTAGTCATAGTTTTCTTTTCAAGGTATAAATACGTTTATGTAGAAGCTAAATCTAACTTGAATAGTTTTAATAATGTGCTAGCATAAGACATTGCACAAGTTCAGCAGTTGGTAAAGATTTCTGATTACCATTTATCAAGTCATAGTACTTTCTACTGTTTATTCTTGGAATAAAACAACTTCAGCATGAAGTTATAGGAGGGTTTGAATCTAAATAGGTTGGACAGATTTTGGGAAAAGATTGCTATAAATTGAAGAGCAACAGATATTAATGATTCTTAACAATCAATATATCAATGTTGTCTTGTTCCAAATGTTTTGGTTTCCACAGAATTCAAATATTGAAATCCTATCATCTAAGGTGATGGTATTATATAAAGAATATTTAGGAGTTGAACAGGGCACCAAGAAACTCTAGATACTAGTGCAAACTTTACATCTTGTGGGGTTGGAGTTTCAGGACAATAATCCACGTGTGGAGTTTCCTATACCCAACTGAAATCGGCACTACAACAGTGAAGTCATTCGATGGGTCAAAAATACTTATCAAAACAACCTAATAGTTGTTATAATCTAGGCTCACTGGGTTCTGCTTAACTATTTTCATTAGTTACCATTCTCCTTTTTCAGTAAAAAATGGAAATTTCCATCAAAAACTTCCCTAGCTACATTTTATATCCTTTGAGTCATTTCCCATCAAACCTTGCCTTTAGTCCATGAGCTATTAAACTAGATGCATACTTGGGCATGCACTATGATTTGGACTAACCTTGTCCAAATTTCCCCTTTCAGTGATGTTTCTAGTTATTAAAAAATTTCCATCCATTTCAAGTTACCAACTTTTGGATTGAATATAAACCATTATTCTGAGACTAGACTGTCATGTTGTCTTATAATTATGTACATCTAGTTTTCAACTATATTGGATTTGGGATTCAAATTCTAGATTGTATAGGTTTTGATTTTCATTCCTTTAGAAAACGTCTTTTGCAAGATCACTATCTCAAAATAAAAGCAATTTCTCACTTATATTCTCAGAGCAAGTGTTCAGAAGAGAGATGAAATGGATATCGAACCAAGATTTTTCTTAATTTTAAAATATAGACTTTATTTTTCAGAGAAGTTTTAGATTCACAGGAAAGTTCATTGTGGAGTTTCCATATAACCCTGGGTTTATTCTTGTACACTGTGTCCTCATGACCAACACCCTTCACCATAGCAGGTTTTTTGGTTGCAGTTTATGAACAAGCACAGACACATTGTTATCACCCAAAGTCCACGGTTTTCATTGGGGTTTATTCTTGGTGTTGTACAATTTATAGGTTTTGACAATTGTATAATGATATGTAATCACCATCATAGTAACACAGAAATCCTCTATACTTGGCCTGTCTGTCCCACGCTAAAGTCCTTATGCCTGGGGACCACTGAATATTGTACTATCCCCCCAGTGCTACACTCTTTAGAATTTCATGTAATTGGAATCACACAGTATGTAGACTTACGAGGCTCTTTTCACCTAGTAATATGAATGCAAATCTTCCACATGTGCTTTCATGGCTGCTGTTTCCTGTCCTTTTAGCACTGAGAAAGGGTTCCCTTGTCCAGATGAGCCACAGTTCATCCATTCCTTGCCAAAGAGCATCTTGTTTTCTCCCAAGCACCAGCAATCACAGATAAATCTGTTGTAAAAACTCTGCATGCAAGTTTTTGTACAAATGTAACAGTTCATTTTCTTTAGGCAAGTAGGATCAATATTACTGGATCCTATGATAAGAATATGTTCAGTTTTGTAAGAAATCACTAGACTGGCCTCGAAAGTGTCTGTGCAGTTTTTCATCTGTGCTAGCAATGAATGAAAGTTCCTATTGATTGACATTCTCACCAGCTTTTGTTATCAATGTTTTGAATGAGGGTCACTCTAGTAGATGTGTTGTGGTCTTGCTTTAATTTGCAATTTCTTAATCTGTATGTCTCCACTGAGAAGGTGACAATTTGTGAATTGTTTCCTCATTTTATGATTATATTGTTTACTTTTCATTCAATTCTAAGAGTTCTTTATATGTTTTAAAGAACAATACTTTATCAGATGTGTCTTGCAAACATTTTGTTTATCTGTAGCTTGTCTTGAAATCCCATGAATTTTGTTAAGTTTTAATAGTTGGGCTCTAGTTGGGTTAGTAGAGGTAAAGCCTTGATGCTCAGAAGAAGTTGCACTAAGCATACTGAGCTGTTATTTGGAAATTCTTTTTACTAATTCACTCAAAATGTCAAATTATTCGTTAGGATTTAACTGTCTCCCTAACTAAGAAGCTTCTAAAAATTTTGATTACATGGATCATTTGCATTCTGATTCAATAAAGTTCATTGCGATTTGCAAAATGTTGAGGTTATGAGATGCATTCCATTTAAATGTTTTCGATCTAAATAGCTGTGCCCATAGATACAAGTTGATTGCTTCTAGAATTCTCACATCACAAATATTTTCCACCAGGATTCTTTAGACTGTTATACATTTTCTTTTTAAAGACAATTTTAATGAGAACATACAGGAGTTGCAAACAAAACACATATTTAATTTGATGTCTAACTCTTTTGGAAGGATATCCTGAGGAGCCATACCTGGGTCAAATGGAATTTCTAGTTTTAGTTTTTTGAGTAATCTCGGTGATTAATGCCATAGTGGTCATGTTTATTTACATTCCCACAGACCATATAGAAGAGTTCTCTAGCATGTGTTGGTTTTTGAGTCTATGATGATAACTGTTCTTTCTGGAGTAAGTTAGACTCAGTGTTGTTTTAGTTTTCATTTCTTTAATGGTCAGGAAGGCAGAACAATTTTTTCATATACTTATTGGCCATTAGTACTTCTGAGAATGGTGTATTCATATCAATTGTCCATTTTGGATTGGGTCTTTTATTTCTGGGATCTAATTTTTTAAGTGCTTTATATAGTCTACACATTTGTCCTCTGTCCGAGGAAAGCTGGAAAAGTTGTGTTCCCCCTCTGTAGGTTGCTTCTTCCTGTTTGCTGTTTCCTTCGTCGTGCAGACGCTTTTTAAATTTGATAGGACCCTCTTCCCTGATTCATAGTGTTCTTCCTGTGCAACTGTGGTTCTTTGAAAGGCTTTGCCTGTGCCTGTGTCTTCAAAAATTTCACCTATTTTATTTTATGGCAGAATCATTATTTTTGTTTTAATACCTAGGACTGATCTATTTTGATGTAATTTTAGTATAGCGTAAGAGATGGGTATCTAGAGTTATTCCACATGTGGATAACCAGTTTTCCCAGGATCATGGGTTAAAGAGGCTATCTTTTTCCAGCAGATGTTTTTTGGTCCCAAGATCAAATGGCAGAATCAGCCTGGACTTTTTTCTGGAACTTCTGTTCTGTCTGATTGATCTGCATATCTAACTTTATGCTAGGACCATGCTGTTTTTAGTCACTGTGGCTTTGTAAAAGACTCTCATATTTTCTTCTTAAATTCAGCATTGGTTAAAAGCATCTTCCCAACAGATTAATATGTCCCTTTTATCTGCCTGAATTCAAGATTTTACATATCTTGAAATAACAATGCAAAAAGAAAGCAAAATAGCTCTAGAAGTCAATTTGTTTCACTGACATTGTTTTGTGTGTGATGTGAAATTTTCAGTACTTTCTGTTTGATGTTTCCATGTTGAAGGCAGTAAGCCACATATAGAAACCTTTAAGACCAAAATTTAAATCAAATTAAAGCTCTCCACTTGAAGTTATGATTGCCAGATATTTGCTAGCAGGTGTATGCCAGCAATGAAAAACTGGCTCATATCAGAAAATTAGACCAACATTGTTTTTCATCTTGTAGAAATACAATATCACAAATCATTTAAAAATAAATGATGAGCTCTATGTGACAGTTACAAGTTGCTAATTGTTAGAACAGATGTATAACCATTGTAAGTCAAAAAGGATTTCCTAAACAATGATAACTACTATTGTCCTGGAGCCTAGTCATGTGAAACAAATGACTTAATGACTATAAAGCATTTAGTCCAGAGCTGTTATAGAAAATGCATGCGAAGTTAATTTGAATTTTTTATCATTTAAATTATTATATAAACTGTAGTTCTGTAACTCAGAAGTAGTTTTGGAACTCAATGCAAAGCCATTCTTGAATTTTATAACTATAAAGAGATCTATGTTATACTTAGATATAACTGTGGTAAACATTCATGCTGCTTCTATTTCACAAAGGACTACTGCAGAAGATTAAATTATTACACTAAAATGAGATTCTATAGGTAAGTTAGCACAAAGTTATTGTGAAGAATTAGTAATGTGTGTTCACATATTGGTTCCAGATCATGAATCTTGTTTACATAAAAATCAAAGCCAAGAGAAAATATACCTGGTTTCATATTCAATAAAAAGTTTACTGCACAAGAAATCAGATCTGATGCAGTGTGGGTCACATCCAGTATGACACATAGTAATATTTTAAAGTTCCATTAGTTGTTAGGTTATAAGTCATAGCTGAATTTGCTCTGCAGTGCAAGAAATGTGACTTTAATCGTATATTGAATTGTATTGTAAATCTTCCAGTGGAATCACAGTTAATTCAGAATATGGGTTGATTTAGCAGTATGACTGAATATGTTTGTATATCTCCCCAGTTTTGTGGGATAAATCTTCACATAAATTTAAACTTCAATGATTTTCCAAGAGATTTAATAGCTGGAGTAGATTCTGGTAGAATACACAATGAGAATTAATGCTCTAGTTTCTTATGACGATGCAAAAAATGTACTGTTCAACCACTGTTATTCTACTCTGTTACTGACTCATGCGAAGTATAGCTTATAATCTACTTGAGCTGCAAATTAAAATGTTACAATTTGAAAGAGAAATGTAGATATGAAATGGCAGTATGTGAATTTTTTAATTAAAAAGTCCATAAGTGTGCATGCATACTGCCCTGAATAAACATCTCTGGGTAAATGAGGCAATCAAGAAGGAGTTCTATAATTACATATGCAGAAAACATATATATACCACCTGATCTGTTTTCTCTTCAAAGGAAAAACACTGTCAACCCCAAATATGTGAAATAAATAACAGGACTATTTTGATGTTTTCTCTATAGGTAACATTTCTCTTTCAAACTACTCTTTGAAATTCAGCTAACATTTATTCAATACCTACTACAGAAAATATAACCTCCTTACTTTCTGTTAACTGATATTTTCACGTACCCTTTTCTTCTTATTAAAAAGTTTATAAAAGATAATATTTCACCACTAGATCTGAAGATACATTAGCTTCATTTGTTTCTTTGGGCAATTCCTAACATTTTTAAATCCTACATCTTGTGATTTGATATCCCCATTGTAAGTCAATCCATACTAGCTTCATTCATTTAACACACTAATCTTTTGAGTGACCATTCACATTTCAGTACTAAAATCTCCTTATTCTTTTTAGCATGTAAAATTTAGAAGAAGATATATTTTGGTTAACACTTGATTAATTTCAGCCCAGTGTGTGAGTTGTGAAGTTTATTTATTGCTTGGATTCTACTTCACAATACATTGATCATGTTAGAAACTATGTACACACACAGGGGGCAAATGTGTTGTTTTTGATTCGTAGACTTAATACTGCCTATTTGGAAAATAAAGCATTCTTTTTTAATACCTATCTCTAAAGAACTTAGAAACCCCACACTCTTTTAGTCTGAATATCTAACGTGTCATTCAAATTTTACATAGATGAGCTCTGACGCTTTCTCTTCATTCTTTTAAAAAGGCATATAAATTCAGGATATGAGATGAACGGAATCTCAATAATGGAAATTTCGTAACAATGATTCAATGCCAATATTTAACTGAGAAATTTAATGCTCTTTCAACTGTGGGGTCAAGGTCAAAAGAAGATCGGAAGCACAACTGAGCCAATAAGAGTAATTCTGCGATGCCTGGTAGAGATGACAATGCCAGCAGTGGAAGGGGAATAACAACCACGGCATCCAGAAGGATTAAGGAAACTACCGCCGCCAGGAAAAGAACACGAACTTATATTCCTTGTAACAAAGGTGGGGTCTATGAGTCAAAAACTAAGCATTTTTCCCTCACATCCCTAGCTGTATTTAAATTACGAACTTTCTCTGAGGAAACAGAGCAAACCACACAAGTAAACTAAATTTAGGCTATAGATACATACATTTTTCTAAGAAAATCTTTTATACTGTTTAAGCAACATTTAACAGTTTGCTAATGAACTTTTATTTCCAAGAAATGGAATAGATATGTTTTTTTCCATATTCTTCCCTATTATAAATCTTGCAAATAACGTGTAAAAAATACATAAGATTATTGTGCATGATGTAGTGGAGAATGTGCTTACCATTCATAGACTACAAAACACAAGAATGAATTTCCTAGGTTTGCATTCTGCATTTCTTTTCCCCAGACTGAATTTGGCAAAACTGGCACTCTTGAAGCTCTTAACAAGTACAGATGAGATAGCCCTAAGAAGAGTTTAGTAGTTCTAAATCAAGGGCAAGTACAGGCTTAGCAAGAGGTGATATGAAAAATTTTAGACAATAACTATTCCACTCTGACCAAATGCTACAGAAAAATACATGGTTTCCTCTTCACCCATCTCAGTAAAGGTCGAGTAGGAAGAGTAGATGTCCACCTTGACCATGTTTTTGCAAAACACTCTAAACGCCATGAGGAAGTGGTATTAAGAGAAGATTGGTAGAGAGGTGTGAGGTTCATACAGACTCTCCTCCCCACTTCACAGTGAGTGAAGATTTTGTAGCAAACTTACTTATGTAAGAAAGCACCTCTCCTTGTAGGGAGAGTGTCAGTGGAGACCATGAGAGAGGAAAGATTTTCAACAATGCTCAGCAAATGGAAACCATTTCTTTACCATGGACTCAGTGGAGGTCCTTTGCAGAGCACAGAAACACGCCTTCATCTTCCAGTTAGCCTGCCATCAGGTTCCGTGCATATAGAGTGCTGTCATACCATCAGAATTAACTTAATCAATCCTTTTATCCTTGGAATTGCACAAAGAGATGGAGAACCTTAGCTTCTACCAAATCTGTCAGTAAAAAGAGGTATCTTCTCTTCACTTGTGAAAAGGATATCAAAGGAAGCTGGGTAAAACAGTGGGCTTAAGTATTTTCCAGAGTTTTTATAAAATAATGTGTAAAATGCTTACTTTTCAAATGAAAATCTCATACCAAGAATTTAGAAAATCTCAACTTCAATGAAAAAAAGACAATACAGTCCCAAATCAAGCTAATGGGAATAGTATTATCTGGAAAAGATTTTAAACCAGCCAGCATAACAGCCCTTAAATGAACAATTTCAATGATGCTTAAAAATTGGAGGAACGGAATCTCAGCTAAAACCTTTTAAAGTAAATAAAGAATTAAATGGAAATTTTAGGACTGAAAATATGGTAACAGAAAAAGAATTCAATAGATGAGATCAGAAACAGAGAAAGAAGACTTAAAGTTATAGCAGTAAAAAATCACACAATAAGAATAACAACGATAAAATGATTCAAAAAAGTTAAGAGAGCACTAAGGTCATGTAGGACAAAAGCAAAACAAAACAAAAACAAAAACCCAACTAAACCAACATATATTTTTCTGTCCAGAGTCCTGAAAAAGAATGAAGGTATCCTGGACAGAGTCCTGGACAGAAAAAGATAAAGCAAATAAAGAATTGCACAAAATTATCTGAACACATTATGAGTAAAATTGTCCCAAATTTAGAAAGGACATAAACTTTCTAATGAGCTAAGCAAAGTTCAAATAGGGGACACAAACACACACACATACACACATACACATGTGCGTGCACGCCTGCGTGCACGTGCGCACGGGTGCGTGCGCACACACACACACACTGAACAAGATATATCGTAGTCAAACTTGTGATTTTTTCTTAGTTTTTTCAATATTTATTTTCATTAGTACATATTTCCAGACACAGTGATTACATTCATTGTGGGAAGTTGATGTGTGACCATAACACACCTTCATTCTTTTTCAAGTTCCTTCCCTTCTCTTATTTCTCCCTCCCTCCTCTTTTTCTTCTTTTCTTTTGCAAAGATCTATTTCCCTGTTTTCTATTATCTATTTTTTATTTTAGTTAATTTATTTATACTTAACTTCATTTTTATTTTAAAGAGAATAATTAAAAAAAGAACAATAGCAAAACCCCAACAACATGAACAAAAAGAAAAGAAAGCCAAAACAGTAACAATGACCCAGGGTTTCAGAAAAATGACAGGAGTGAACAGTGGTTGTTATATTACATATCCTTCTCTTCAACAAAGTTGCACAGATTGCCAGATATAAGAATGCAAGATTGATCAAACCATTAAAGAGAATTTAAAAAAATAAAAAAAAAAACTTTAGAAATGATAGAGTTTCATCAGACAAGATGTCTAATGGTTTATTGAAAGGAACAGTTAATGCCTCATTTTTTTCTTTTTGACCAGTTTTGCATGCTTCTATCTGGTAATCTGAACAACTAATTTGAAGACAACAATATGCAATATCACAGCCACTGGTAACTTTAAACAACTTTGAAAGCCGAAACAAAATATCTTAGAGCTGCAACTGAAAAACTTTTGCTTATTGTTAAAATTAGCTTAAGGAAAAAGAGATTCTTATGAGAAATATTCGAGGATAGAAAATATTAGTATATTTGTCAAGGCTGAAAGTAAAGAACTTTCAAAAATAACTCTATACCCAGTAAAATGTTCTGAAATGAAAAAAATGAACACATTTTCACTTGAAGGAAACTATTAAGATATGTCACCAGAAGACCTAGCCTAAAATAATACCTCTAGAAAACTATTTAAACATAGAGGAAATAACAAAGGATGAAAATTATAATTCTATGAAAATAAGTATATGGTAAGAGCAAAATGATGACCATGTGCAATACCATTTCTTGCTTCTTTTGGATTTTCTTAGTTATGCTTAATGGCTAAATTGAAAATTCTTACACTGACATAATTATAAAGTTACATAGAAAAATAATTTCAAATATTTATAAATACAGAAAGGAAACAGACCTTGAGGGAATAATAATACTTAAAAGAATCTTAAAAATGTCAATGCATGTCAATGTGCGAAGTGCTATATGCACTTAGTATGATACCTAGATCAACCACTAAAGAAGTTGTACAGAGATACTCTAAAAATACTACAGGTAAATTCCCAGAGAACTCTAAAAATTATGGCAAGAAATACCTAAAGAAAACAGATAAGTGAAAAGATAATAAGTAGAAAACAACAAAGCAAATTTCCTGGCTTAGGCCCTAAAATATCAGTAACTACATTACTAATAAGTGGTCTAAATGTAGCAATCATAAAAAACAGTTTGGCAGAATGAATCAAAAGCATGATCCAACTATCAACTATATTCTCTCTGCAAGAGTCTTACTTGAAATAAACTATCACAAGTTTAAAAGGATAGAACATGTTTTCCATGAATTATTAATCAAAACAAAGATGAAATAAACTATACTAATATTAGGAAAACAAGACTTCAGAGTAAATCAAAGGACCACAGATACAGACTGATATTTAATGATAAAAGATCAATCCACTGGCACAACACAAAATCTTTTACCGAATGTACCCCCAGAGCTCAAAACCTATGCAGCACACACTGACACAAGTGAAAGGAGAACTAATGAGGACACACACAACTGCACACTTCAGCATTCTTCTCTTAACAATTGCTAGGGTTATGTGAGAAATCAAGTATATAGATAGAACTCAGTAATATCATCAACCAGCAGGATCAAGTAGGTATTTATAAGGCAATTACCAAACAAGAACAGAATACACTTTTTGTAGGGCCCTGGAACACATATTGAATTATTCTGGATCATTACAACAAAAAAATTAAAAAGATTGAAATCATACTGTATAAATCTGTGTCCATCATGGGCTCACACTAGAAAACTAAAACAAAAAGATAATAGGGAAATCCCTAAACACTTGGAAACTAAAAAATACACTTCTAGATAAACCATTAGTTAGAGAACGTGTCTTAAAAGAAGCCAAAAAATACATTGAACAGAATAAAAGGTGAAAATGTAACATGTCAAAATTTGTGAGATAAAACTAAAGAAGTGCAGAGAGGGAAATTTGCTGCATTAAATGCTCACATTAGAAAAGAGGAACCAAATTTAAATCAATACAAGCCTTCATTCTAAGAAACTAAAAACAGAAAGAATAGATCCAAAACCAGCAAAGTAATAAAATAAGAGATGAAATCAATGAAATTGAAAACAGTGAAATAGTAATAAACATCAGTGGAACAAAAAGTTTTTTCTCTGAAAAGTTGATGAAATTGACAAACCACTAAAAACACAGACAGAAATTGCACAAAGAGCTAATATCAAGAGGGAATAGGAGGACAGAACTATAGACCTTTGTAGAGATAAAAATGATAACAATGAAATACCTTGGATCATTCTGCAGACAAATCTCACAATGTAAATAAAAACGGACCAATTACTTCAAAAACAAAAGTTACCATATCTTAGTAGGAAATAGGTAGTGTTGAGTAGCCCTACAGATGTTAGGAAAACTATATGTTTAGTTTAACAGCCCCCCAAATGAATATCAAGTGCCAAATGCTTCCACTGGATAATTCTATCAAACACTTGAGAATATTTGACCAATCCTATACAATCTCTTCCAGAAAATAGAAAAAGCAGGGAACACTTTATTTTATGAAGCTGTTATGCAGAAAAGAAAAGAGCAACTAAACTAAAAACAGAAACAAGCTGTGCTACTGTTAATCACGGCTTTTAATCTGAGTACGATAAGAAACACCTAGAGGATCAGTAACGCGTGCTTCTGCCTGTGTCCGCGTAGTGATTCCAGAGATGACGGGCGTGTGCACCAGCAAACTGAGGCAGGGGAAGATCCAAACAACGGTGCAATAGACTTAGCACCCGGATTGAAAGAAAGGGGAAGAAAGAGGCAGTCAGCCTGCTTTTGAAAATATCCATTCTGCTTGAGCTGGTGCGTCTTTTGTTACTGCCGTCGCCTATGGGTATCAGATTCCAGTCTCTTCAGTTTTTCCTCAGAGGTTCCTCCCACTGATCCTCCAGGGTGCTTCCAAGCCTTCCGTTTACTGTGCTTCAGTCACTGCCCCCTGGTTCTGGGGCTTCCATCTTCTTGAACTGAACGGTTGCTAGATCCTCTGGCTCTCCACAGTACACATGATCTTGTGGGCTATCCACCTCTGATCACATAAACTTATAATTATGCTTATATATTTTCTGTTGATTCTGTTTCCCTAATGAACTCTAAGCAAATATTATAATTCAATATTTTTCATAGTTCACATAATTGTCAAATACAGTCTATTCCAGGATGAAACTTAAATCAACACTTGAAAATTCATTAGTATAACTCATGTATACAACATAAAGAAGATAATGATGCTCTATTATCAATACATGAAGAAAAGGAATTTGGGACAAAGGCCCACCAGCACTGGAATCTGAGCGGCTTGGTCGCAGCTCTGCAACTGGGACCTCACTCCAGCGACAAAGGCCCACCGGCGCCAGAATCTGATTAGCGGGGCATTTCCGCCTGATCACAGCTGTGTGACTCAGACCTCACTCCAGTAACAAAGGCCCACTGACGCCAGCATCTAAGCAGCGCTGTGTTTCATGGTCCGCGTGCCAGATGGGTGACTCAGACCTTTCTCCAGTGACGAAGGCTGACCTGTGAGGACACAGGAGCTGCGACACCCTTCTCCTCTGAACCAGACACAAAGGCGGACTCGCCCAGACACCTGAGAGGCGCGGCGTTTCCTGCCTGTGCCCTGACTGTGCGACTGGGAACTTAAGCCAGAGACAAAGGCAGACTCATGCAGACACCTGGGCGGTGGGTGTTTCACCCCCTGCCTCCCGGCTCTGCGACTGGGACCTTTCTTCAGTGACCTGCGACACCACATGAGCAGTGCAACCCTTCTCCTCTGGTAAGCTCCACATCTTAGATTTAGGAAGGAAATCCAACTGGGAGGGCCTGTCCCTGCTGGTGGTTGAGACCTGCAGAGTGGAATCAGCCTCAGGCTCTAGGGTCCTTGGGGTTGGGAGGAGAACCCTGCTACCCCCTCACTAGCTACCTGAAGAACCTGAAACAAAAGCCACTGCCTAACCACCATAGGCTTCAAGGCTGAGACCCACACTCTTCCCATCCACACACTGGACACTCGGGTACCGAAGCCCAGCACTCTCCCACTATAGCAGCTGTGGTCTGACCTGAGTGCCCCAGAATTTGCCTGGGGTGCCTGGGCCCAGTGGTCCACAGTCTGCTACCACCTTGGGTTTAGTTTAACATCTAGGTAAACTAGGGTCCCTAGAGTCCTTAGTGAGCTGCCTGTGTAGTCAGTAGCTCAGCACCAGTCATCTGATATTCAAAATGACAAAATGAAGGGGTAAAATGCAGTCTCAGAACACAACTCCACCCAGAACAAGTACAGGACACAATGACATAGGAGAACTAGGAAACCACATACCTGAAATTTCTGAAATTATCACATCTGAAGTAAAGAAACAACTCCATCAAGCCATAGAAGAGATTAAATCTGAAATAATCTCTCAGGCAAAAAATGAAATGAAAATATTAATGGAAGAAATGCTCCACACATACAGAGAAGAAACAGGAGACTAGAAGATTAAAGGCAAAAAATGGAAATGTTAAATGAGCAATTCAGGAATGAATTAGAACACATGAAACTGTCTCAAAAAGATTTCCAGGAAATGAAAACTGCCATTGAAAGCTTGAAAAACCACTTGAATGAATCTGAAGATAGAATTTCAGATCTTGAAGATAGCCTGACAGCTAATGACTGTGAAAGGAAGGATCTCTTAAAGTCAACAAGGAACCAGGAGAAAACAATCCAACAGCTGCAAGATGAAGCAAAGAGAAATAATGTGCGAGTAATAGGAATCAGTGAAACAGCAGGAGGCAACACAAATGACATAAAAAGAATATTTGGAGAAATAATAGATTAATTGTATGACTAAATTTGCATGTCTGTGTATGGGTTCATATATTTACACTTCGAAGATATCAATGGATAAAGCAATAACCACTGTTGAGACCATGTCACCTTGTCTGTAGATTAGTTGTGACTGTACTATTTTTTATGCTAACTGGTGTCTTTTTGTTCGTATGTTTTTGTACTTTTATTTTTTTTAAATAAAAAAAAAAGAAATAATAGCAGAAAATTTCCCAAGAATGGTAAAGGAAACTGATGTGGAGGTAAATGAAGCATATAGAACTCCAATGAGCCCCAACCCAAATAAAACCACCCCCAGGCATATAATAGTCAAGATCCCAGATATGCAGCAAAAGAACACAATACTAAAAGCTGCTAGAGAAAAGAAACAGATCACCTATAAAGGAAAGCCCATCTGAATCACAGCAGCCTTCTCAATAGAAACCATGAAATCAAGAAGAGCTTGGAGTGAGATAATACAGATTCTCAGACAAAACAGCTTCCAACTCAGACTGATGTATCCTGCAAAACTATCCTTCAAATTCAATGGAGAAACAAAATGTTTCCACGACAAAAGACCAAATGACGAACTTCATGAGTGCCAAACCAACATTACAGAAAGTACTGAAAGATATTCTAGACAGAGGAAAAAAGTGACCACAATCCCAAGAACAACAATAGAAAGGAACCCTTAAGCAGAACAAGAAATTAAACAGCAAAAGTAGGAAGGCAACATCAAGTAAACAGCATGACAAGAATAAGCCAACGTATAACAGTTATAACCATCAATGTAAATGGCCTCAATTCACCAGTCAAAAGAAACAGACTGGCAGAGTGGATTAAGAGATAGAATCCCACAATATGCTGTACACAGGAAACACACTTCACTCAAAAGGAAATCCATAGACTGAAAGTCAAAGGTTGGAAAACAATCCTCCATGCAACAGGTTCCCAGAAAAAAGCAGGGGTAGCTGTTATGTTTGTAGACAATGTAAAATTCAAGCTGATAACAATCAAAAGAGACAAAGAAGGCCACTATATACTAGTTAGGGGAAAACTGCAAGAGGAAGAGAGAACAATCCTAACCATGTATGCACCAAATACTGGAGCACCAAACTATGTAAGGCAAATCTTAACGGATGTAAAAAAACAAATAAACAATAACACTATTGCAGTAGGGGACCTAAATACCCCTTTGATGCAAAGAGACAGATCAATTGGACTACAACTCAGCAAAGATATAACAGACCTGAATCAAATGTGTGAACAAATGAACTTAGTAGATGTTTGCAGAGTATTCCACACCACAACACCAGAATACACATTTTTCTCAGCTGCACATGAGACTTTCTCCAAAATAGACCACATTCTAGCCCATAGAGCATACCTACCTAAAAGGATTGAAATTATGCCATGCATATTATTTGACCACAGTGCAATGAAACTGGAAATTAATGACAAAGGGAATTCCAAAAGCTTTATAAATACATGGAAATTAGATAACAACCTCCTGAATAACCAATGGGTCACAGAGGAAATTAGAGAAGAGATTGGAAAATACCTACAAAAAATGAAAATACAAATACAACTTATAGGAATCTGTGGGATGCAATGAAAGCAGTCCTCCGAAGGAAATTTATAGCAATGAACTCACACATAAAGAAAACAGAAAGAGAACAAATAAATAGCCTAATGTTGCACCTCAAACTTTTAGAAAAATAAGAACAAGTCAAGCCCAAAGCCCAAAGAAGGGAGGAGATCATAAAGCTTAGGGCAGAAATTAAGCAATTGAGGTGAAGAAAACTCTACAAAAACTAAGTGAATCAAAGAGTTGGTTTTTTGAAAGAGTAAATAAAATTGATAAAGCTCTAGCTAATCTTATCAAAAAAAGAAAGGAAAGAACTCAAATTCATGCAATAAGGAGTGAAAAGGATGAAATCACTACACATCCTACAGAAATTCAAAAGATCATTAATACCTACTTTGAGAATATTTACTCCAATAGGATAGAAAACCCAAAAGAAATCGACAGATTCCTAGAAATGTATGAATTACCAAAGTTGAACCAGGAAGATATAAAAACCCTGAACAGCCCAATATAAATTAATGATATTCAAAGTGTCATTAAAAACTTACTGACAAAAAAAAGGCCAGGCCCTGATGGATTCACAACAGAATTTTATAAAATGTTCAGCGAAGATTTAATGCCAACACTCCTCAAACTCTTCAGTGAAATTGAAAAGGAAACAATTCTCCCTAACTCATTTCTAGAGGCAAGTATGATACTAATACCAAAACCAGAGAAGGACCCAACCAAGAAAGAGAACTATAGGCCAGCCTCCCCAATGAACATAGATGGAAAGATACTCAATAAAATACTAGCAAATAGAATGCAATGAATCATAAGGAAAATTATACATCATGACCAGGTTGGATTTATTCTAGGAATGCAGGGATGGTTCAATATTCGCAAATCAATTAATATCATATACCATATCAATAGAGCCAAAGACAAAAACCACATGATTTACCCAATAGATGTCAAAAAAGCTTTCGATAAAGTTCAACATGAATTCATGTTATAAACCCTAGAAAAGATAGGAACAGATGGGCTCTACCTCAATTTAATCAAAGCCATCTATGACAAACCAACAGCCAACATCATACTAAATGGACAAAAACTGAAAGCTTTCACTTTAAAGAGGAACAAGACAAGGATGTCCACTGTCACCACTACTATTCAACATAGTTCTAGAAGCATTAGCCAGAGCAATTAGACAAGAGAGAGAAATAAAAGGAATATGGATAGGAAAGGAAGAAGTGAAACTATCGCTATTTGCAGATGGCATGATATTTTACATGGAAGTCCCCAAAAACTCCACAAGAAGACTCCTTCAATTAATTGACAAATTCAGCAGAGTAGCTGGATACAAAGTCAACACCCAAAAATCAATAGCATTCCTATACACAAACAACAAACAGACTGAGAGAGAAATTAAGGAAACCATACCTTTTACAATAGCATCCATGTAACTGAAATATTTAGGAATCAACCTAACAAAAGAGGTAAAGATCTGTTCAATAAAAACTACAGTAAAAAAGAGATCAAAGCGGATTTCAATAAATGGAAAAAAATTCCCTGCTCATGGTTAGGAAGAATCAACATTGTGAAAATGGCAATACTACCAAAATTGTTGTACAGATACAACGCAATTCCCATTAAACTACCATCAATGTACCTCACAGATCTAGAGAAAACATGCCTTAAATTCATCTGGAACCAGAAGAAACCCAGAATAGCAAAAGCAATTCCAGGCCACAAGGTCAAGTCAGGTGGAATCACAATCCGTGGACTGAAATTATACTACAAAGCTACTGTAATAAAATCAACCCGGTACTGGCTCAAAAAGATACCTGAGGATCAATGGAACAGACTGGAAGATACAGCCACAACCACAAAAACACTCAGCCACCTAATATTTGACAAAGGGGCCAAACAAGCTCACTGGACGAAAGGTAGCCTCTTCAATAAATGATGCTGGAAAAATTGGCTTGCCACATGCCAAAGACTGAAAATAGATCCAAGTCTATCACCATGCACCAGTTAAAGTCAAAATGGATCACAGATCTCAATATTAAAACAGAAACACTGAATCTATTCGAAGAGAAGGTAGGTAAAAATCTTGAAGACATAGGAGTAGGCAGAGAGTTCATGAACAAAAATCAAACTGCAAAGGAAACACTTCAAAGAATCAATAACTGGGACCCCATCTTACTGGAAAGTTTTTGCACATCTAAAGAAATCACCAGCAGGGTACAAAGAAAACCCACAGATTGGGAAAAAATCCTAACTGGCTGTCCCTTGGACAAAAGCCTTCTATCTAGAACATAACAAAGAATTAAAAAACATGAACCTGTCCAAATTCAAAGACCCAATCCAGAAATGGGCATCTGAGATGAATACACATTTCTCAGATAAAGAAGTATGAATGGCAAATAAATATATGAGAAAATGTTCTACATCTTTAGTCATTTGAGAAATGCAAATAAAAACAACATTGAGATTTCATCTCACCCCATTAAGATTGGCCAGCATCAAGAAATCATCCAATAACAAATGCTGGTGAGGCTGTGGAGAAATAGGAACTCTGCTGCACTGCTGGTGGGAATGCAGACTGGTGAAACCACTGTGGAGATCAGTTTGGAGATTCCTCAGCAAACTAGGTCTAGGGGTCCCACTCAATCCAGCTATCCCCCTTCTGGGTATTTTCCCAGAAGATCTGAAACAGCATATCACTGTGATATATGTTCACCCATGTTTATAGCAGCACAATTTGTAATAGCTAAATCATGGAAACAACCCAAATGTCCATCCACAGAGGACTGGATTAAAAAACTGGCATTTTTACACAATGGAATATTATTCAGCTGTAAAGAAAGACAATCTAGGGGCTTTTATAGGCAAATGGTCACAGTTAGAGACCATACTCATAAGTGAAGTAAACCAGATGCACATGTGCAAACAGCGCATAGTATCATTAGTGTAGGAACCTGTAGGTGAGAATATAGATCAGGAGGTATGAAGGGAGACTGCTCAAGGGTAGAGAGCAATCGGCATGAAGGGAAGGAGAGGAGGAAGAGGGGGATACCTGAGTGGGTATGTATGTATGTGTGGGATGGCTGACATAGTTGCACTGTTGTCTCATATCATATTGATGTGGGAAACAATCGGTGATTAGTTGTTTGGTCAATCTTGCATGTCTATTTGTATTGTCCTGAGTATACACTTTGAAGCTACCAACGTGTAATAAATACAACAACCATTGTTGATCCCCTGCCACCTTATCTGTAGTTCGGTTTTTGTACTGTTCTTGTGCTACTGTGTGTATGTTTGTTAGTGTTTTAGTTCTTTTACTTTTAAAATAAAAAAAAAGAAAATGTATTTGACACAGTTCATCCTTCATTTATGATAAAAGTCTCCCACACAAATAGCAATAGAGTAGACTGTCCTAAATTTGAGAACATAGAAGAAATTCTTCTTGTTCTGTGGATAAGAACCGTTCTTAGATTTGTAGAAGTACGACCCATAAAAGAGAAAAACAGCAAATGCATGGGTTTATTTCTGGATCTTCTATTCTGCACCTCTGACCTATGTGTCAGTCCTTCTGATGGCGTTAAACACTCTTGTTTAATGTAGCTGTATGATGTCTTGAGTCACGGTTCTCTCATTCATACTACCTTATTCTTCTGTCTCCAAATATGAAATTTCCTTCTATGAAAGACCTTGTAAAGAGGAAGAAAGGGCACAATTCAGACTGAGAAAAAATATTTCCAAAGACACATATCTAGAACGTGTAAAGAACTCACTCATTTTAACAGCAAAAACCAAATAATCCAGTTAAAATGTAGACAGAAGACATAATTAGAAATTTTGCTAAAGGAGGAATAGATGTCAGTCTATGAAAATGAAAAGATGTTCAACATCACTATTCATTAGGGAAGTGAAAATCCAAGGTACTGTGTTATTGTTATGGTTTGTGTCTGAGTATCCTACCAAAAGTTCATGCAGTCACGGGGAGTGCTTTTTGCGGATGCTGCACCTAGGGTTTCTGATGAATTCATTGTCCGGTTCTGGAATGATGGGTTTGAGCATTACACCCACCCCAGGGCAGGTAGCCTGCATAAAATATAAGGGGCAGAAGGAGTTTCTCTCATGCTCCTCTCTCTTTGCTCTTGTTGCTTTTGCTGCCTTCCACCACCATGAGCTCTTGCTCCTCTACCATCCCACCCTGCCTTGGAGCCAGCTGATTCTGGACTAAAACCTTCACAAACTGTGGGCTAAATAATCCTTTCCTTCCTTAATTTGAGGAGTTGGGTATTTTGTCTCAGCAATTACAGAAAAGTAGCTAACACAATTATGGTTAAAGATCTGTCATAATAGTTAAAATAAAAAATAGTGACAGAGGCCAGACCTGGTGGCACATACCCATAAGCACAGCAGTTCAGAGGCTGGTGCAGGAGGATTGCAATGAGTTCAAGGCCAACCTAAGCTATATAGTGAGTTCAAGTCCAGCCTGAATTTAATAGTGAGACCCTGTCTCAAAAAACAAAAAACTAGGTACTGATCAATGTGTGGAGAACATGTACCATATTGGAGGTAGGAGTTTAAATAGTGTAGTTACTTTGGAAAATACTTTGGTAATTTCTTAATAAATGAAACATACATTTATCATATACTTGCAAATATATTATTGGACATTTATCCTAAAAAATGAAGACTTATGTTCATAACAAAACCTATACAGAAATGCTCCTAACAGTTTTATATGTAACAGTCAAAGCAGGAAGCAACCCAGATGCTCCTGAGCAGGGGAAAGTTTTAAAAAACTGTGATATATCCATATGGAATACTATTCATCAGAAAAAAGACACAAATTAATGATACAACTTGGATTGAAAAAGAAACAAGCCTAAATGTCTACATATTGGCATATGATTTTAAAATGACTATATAAAATGACTGTGTGTGTGTGTGTGTGTGTGTGTGTGTGTGTGTGTGTAAAACATATCAGCAATTTTCAGAAGTTGAGAATGAAGACTTGTGATAAGCAAGCATTGGTACAATGAAAGGCGAACCAGGAAGACATCTGCTGTGATGGGATCTTTTATCCTCTTGATTGCTTCACTGTCAAAGTCAATATCCTGATACTAGAGTTTTGCAAGATGTCACCTTAGGAAGAAAGTAGGTGTAGGACTCCAAGAAGCTCTGTCACATCTTACAAATCCATGTGTATGTCCAAATAAAAAGCTTAATTTAAAAACACTTCTAGTCTTCGTTTTTTGCCACAGATATATATCATGCATAATTTATTGTTTTATTTTTTAAATGAGTTTGACATTTTAAAAATCAATATATTTTAGAAAAATTCAGAACCACTTCATAAATTAGAAGCTTTTAAACTATGCCTGTGAAAATATTCCTCCTCCTTCTTCCACCCACCAAAAAATGTGATGATAGATTGATAATGGAATACCGACAATAAGCCAATTTTTCTGTTGTTTTTTTTTTTTTGCTTCGTTTTATTTATAAACCAAAAATTAAGGTGTTGTACACCAACGTCAGACAATTTGGTCTTCACAATTCTTATATTATTTTTGGAACTCGTGTTATTCTTAGTAGATAATGTCAAACTTTAAAGCTGTTTGAAGAAAGGATTCAGTGTTTCTCAAAACATCATTACCAGGTATAATAGAAGCAAGTGCCACAGCAAATTGCGTGAAACACAAAGACATTTATTATACAAGTATTTTTTGTAAGCTAGCATTTAAGGTAATCATTCAACCTGTTCTAAGAGTTCAATGAAGTCTCCTCTTCTTTAGGGGCTACAATGCTACATTATTATTGTTCAATTGGTATAAATACAGTAGCACTCTAGAGGTAGGAATTTGCACCCATGTTGTTGATAATCCTGCTGTTAGAAACCCTTCTAGAACAAAATTAGTCATAGATCTCTATAAAAGTCCAAATTATAGTCCTTACTTTTTTTTTTAACTAAGTTTATTGGTACCTGTTAGGTATACATAATGGTCAAATTCATCATAAGAAATTTGTATCTGTATATGATCTAACCTGATCTTTTTCTTTCCTGTACCCTCCCTTCAGCCCTTCTTCCCCTTCTTATTTACAAAAGCTTGTTAGCATTGTTCTTCTTTTATTCTTTTTCATCCCTTCCTTTACACCCTACTTTCTCTGGTTCTCTTTTCCATTTGAACATTTTCTTTCTTTTTCGTAATATCTATTATGCATTTTTGTCCTTACACTTTCATTTTCCCACATCAGAGAAACAAGGTGGTATGTACATATGATTTATTTCCCTTAAGAGTATAATCTCAAAGTGCATCCATTTAACTAGAAATGTCTAATGCTTTCCCTTCTTCTTGTAGAGCAGTATTCCATTATATAAAAAACCCACATCTTCTTTATATATTCATTTGCTGATAAACATTTGAAGTGTTTCCAAGATTCAGCTATCACAAACTGTGCCAGTATAAACATGTGTGTGCATATGTCACTGTGGTATAATGCTTTTAATTCTTTTGGGAAGTTACCAAGGAGGGAAGTAACTTGGTTGAATGAAACCTCTAGTCAGTTTTTTGAGGAATCGCCACACTGATTTCTCCAGTGGTTGCATTAGTCTACACTTCCGTTAAAAGTGGAGAAACGTTATTTTTTTACAGAGCCCCTCCATCATTTGTTTTATGGTTAATCTCTCTACAATAGCTATTCTTTCTTGGGTGAGATGGAAACAAATGACAAGTGATGTTGAACATTTTCCCATATGTTTAATTGCCACTACTGCTTCTTTATCGGAGAAGTGTTTATTTCAGACGCCTATTTTTAGATTGGGTCTTTAAATTTGTGTATTCTGAATTTTTTGTGATCTATATATATATATCCTAGATAGTAGTCCTTTGTCTGAGGAACAGCTGGCAGAAATTTTTCCCACATTATGTTTGTCTCTTCACTTTGTCAGTGGTTTGTCTTGCTGTGAAAAGGATTTTTAGTAAAATGAGATCCCATTTGTTGATTCTTCATGATAGTTCCTGTGTGATTTGGATTTTGTTCATAAAGTCTTTGCCCTCACCAATACCTTCAGGAGTTCTACCTATTCTATCACCCAGCACATTTGACATTGCTGTTTTATATTTAGATCTCTGATCCATTTTGATTTTAGTTTAGTGTATGGTGAAGGATATGGGTCTAACTTTAATCCCTGGAATGTGGAAAGCCAGTTTTTCCAGCACCATTTATTAAAGAGACTCTCTTTCTTCCAGTGAGGCTGTGTGGCACATCTGTGAAAGATAAGGTTGCTAAGTTGCCTGGAATTGTTTCTGAATCTTCTAATCTGTCCCACTGAGCTCCAGACTCATGTTGTTTTTTACATATCATGATATTTTTGCCACATAGCTTTGTCGCATAATTTCCAGCCAGGAATTGTGATGCCCTCTGCTTTGTCTTCCTCCCCAGAATTTCCTTTGTGTTCTCAGTCTCTTCTGGTTCCACATGAATGTTAGGATTATTCTCTCTAACTCTGTGAGATATGCTGCTGGCATTTTGATCAGGATTGCATTAAATCTGTATAACAATTTTGGAGGTTTGGCCATTTGCACTATATTTATCTTTCTACACAAGAGCAAGGGATATCTTTCAATTTTCTGATATCCTCTTCAATCAGAGTACTATAGTTTTCAAATAGAGAGATCTTTTACTTCCTTTGTTAGACTGATTCCTAGGCATTTCATTTTTTGGATGCTAACTTGAAAGGTGTTGTTTCTGTAAATTCCCTCTCAGTGAATTTGTGATTTGTGTACAGGAAGACTATAGATATTTAAATGTTGACTTCATATCCAGCTATGCTACTGAATTTGGTTATATCTAAAAGTATTTTGGTGGAGAAGTATTTTGAGGGTCTTTTATGTAAAGTATCATGTCATTCACAAATAACGATAGTTTAACTTCTTCCTTTTCCATCCATATTCCTTTTCTTTTCTTCCTTCATTCTTCTGGCTAATGTTTCCAGAACTATATTGAATAAGAGTGGTGACAGTGGACATACTTGTCTTGCTCCTGATTTTAGAGTGAAAGCTTTCAGTTTTTGTTCATTTATCATGATGTTAGCTATTGGTTTGTCACGGATGGCTTTTTTCAGATTGAGATGCAGAGCATGTCTTGGTTACTTTTTTCTCATCACTAGGGCAAAATACCAGATACGCAAAATTAAGGAAGAAAAAATTGTTAGCTCACAGTTTGTGGAGGTTTCAGTCCATACTCAGCTGGCTCCAAGGCATAGTGGCACACAGCAGAGGGGAACAGTTCATAGTGGCAGAAAACAGCAAAAACAGCGAGAGAAAAAAGTCAGGGACAGCTGCGAGCAGGCCTCTTTCGTTCCTTTATATTATGTGCAAGTTATTCCCCCCCCCAAGGTGGGTGTAGCACACATAACCATATTCCCAGCATTGGACCATGAATCAATCATAAACTCTAGAAGACTGCCCCATGACTGTATGAGGCTTTGTTGGGACATCTAAACACAAAGTATAACATTCCATCCCTGGCCCCAAAGACTCATGTACCTCCCTTTATGCTGAAGGCATTTTAGTTCATCTCTAAGAGTTGCCAAAGTCCTAAATGTTTCAGCATTGCTGAAAAGTCCAAGCCCCAATTCAACCCTAAGATCTAAGGCAAACTCTTACCTGTGAGACCTTATAGAAAGGAAAAGTTAAACACTTCCAACACTCAGTGGCACAAGATAAACATTACCAAGGATACAAAACATTGGGACCAAACCAAGTCCAAAATCCAGCAGGGCAAACATTAAGTTCTGCAGTTCCATGTGGAACTTCTGAAGCAATCTGTGATAAATTGTGAACTCCAAAGGCCTTATGTGGCTCTGCTCCTGTGGTACTTGTGGTTGTAGCTCCGCTAGCCTATCTCTTAGGCCTGCTTTGCTCCCTCCTTGCAACTTCCCCTAGATGATCCACATTTCTGACTTCTCCAAACTTCTAGGGTCTTCAGTGCACCTTTGGCTTCTCATTCACACCTTCACGTACTGCCCTCTCAGGAGCACACTGTCTGGCCTCCCAGGCCTTCATTTGAAATCTGGGTAGAATCTTCTTTAAGCTTAGAAGTCTTGCATTCTGCATGCACCTAAAACCAGTGCCACATGGATGCTGCCAAGGTCTGCTGCCAGTTGGAGCAATAGATAGGCTTTCTTCTGCCTTGACTGTAGGGTTCCAGTGCCTGGATCTCTGGGCATTCTGAACCTGATTCTGAGGAAGAAATTCTCTATACTGCCTCCTTTCCGGAACTTGGTGCTGCTGCTGCCATTTTGGAAACTGATGTGGCCACCACTGCCATTCTGGAACTTGGTGCTCTGTGAATTTCTCCTCAAAGTAGTCTTTCACTTTTGTAATTTTGAGGCTGCAAAGGGTGGAGAACTGAGGCTTCTTGTGATGTCCTTAGGCCATCTTTTATATTCTCCTGTCCCTTTTCAGCAATCAAGATCCCTCAGCTCTATCTTTGCAGTCCACAGCTTTACTGGAGCTTTTTTCTGGCACAATTCACAACATTTTAAATCATCCTGCTGGGCTCTTTGCTCTTGATTTTCAACATAAATCTGGCTAAAAGACCCCAACAATAGCCATGCCACTGCCCCAACATTCGACTGCCTTGAAATTCTTTTGCCAGATTAATCAGTCCACTGACCTTAATCTTAGTCTCAGGCAACGTCTCTGTACATAAACAAAATGTAGACAAACTGTTTTCCAAGCCATAACACACATCATATGGAGTCCAACAACCAGTGCAGTCCTTCCCAGCAGAAATTTCTTGAACCTGGTCTTTACCAGCAGGATTTCTACCAGCCTTCTGGTCTTCTGAGCTCTGACTAGTATCTCCCATACAGAACAACCTAAGGCATTCTAGATCTATTCTTTCAGGCAACATCTCTGAACTTTTGCAAACTCTTTCCATAAGCAATTTCCAAAAGATCTTGAACCACATCTTCAGGCATAGTCACAGCAATGATCCCACTTCTCTGGTATCAAATTCTGTCTTGGTTGCTTTTTTCTCATTGCTGGGACAAAATACCTGGTGCCAAAAATTAAGGAAGGAAAGATTTATTTAGCTCATATTTTGTGGAGGTTTCAGTCCATACTTAGTTGGTGCCAAGGAAGAGTGGCACATGGCAGAGGCAAACAGTTCATTGTTGCAGAAAACAGCAAGAGCAGCAAAAGCAAAAGAGAAAAAAAGCAGAGGGCAAGCCTCTTTCTCTCCCTTGTATTGTATGTAAGCTACCTGCCCCAGAGTGGGTGTAGCGCTCACACCTATAATTATAGCATTGGACTGTGAATCAACCATAAACTCTTGAAGCCCACCATGACTGTATGAGGGTTTTGGTGTACATCTAGACATAAGCCATAACAGACCATCTATCCCAATTTTCTCTAGGATTTTTAAAGTCCTCAATGTGCTTTTGTCAAATGCTTATGTAGAGGATAATATGATTTTTAACCTTGGCTCTTTTAATATGGTGTACTAAATTTAGTGTATGTTGAACCATCCCTATATCTCTGGGACTGATCCTACTTGGTCATTGTATATAATCTTCTTGATGATTTGCTGCATTCTGTTTGCCAGTATCTTATTGAGGGGTTTTGCATCTATGTTCATTAGGAAAATTGGCCTGTAGCTCTCTTTCTTGGTTGGGTTGTTCTCTGGTTTTGGTATCAGGGTAATACTTGCTTCCAGACGTGAATTGGAGAATATTGCTTCCCTTTCAATTTCATTAAAGAGCTTGAGAATTATTGGTATTAGATCTTCTCTAAATTTCTTGTAGAATCCAGTAGTGAATTTGTCATGGCCTGGGCTTTAGTGTTGTTGGTAGGTTTTTAACTACCACTTCAATTTTACGGACTGATATTGGTTTATTTAGAATTTTGATATTTCCTTGACTCAGCTTTGGTAACTTACATGTATCTAGAAATCTGTCCATTTCTTCTCTATTTTTCATCTTGTTAGAATACAGGATCTCCAGATGATCTTTTGAATTTCTATGGGATCTTTTATGACTTCATCATTTTCAATCCTAATTGCATTGCTTTGAGTCTTTGATAAGGTTTGCTAAGGGTTTTTTATTTTATTTAATTTCAAAGAATAAAGCCTTTGGTTATTTGATTCATTGTATTTTTTTCCTCCTCTTCATAACATTAATTTGTCTGATCTTTATAATTTCCTCCCTTTTGTGAGCTTTGGACATGAATTGCTCTTGTTTTTCTAGAAGCCTGAGGTTTAACATTAATTTTTTTTAATTGAGCTTGCTCTGTTTTCCTGACATGGGTTTTCACTGCTATAAATTTCTCCTATATGACTGCTTTTACTGGTATGCTGTATTGGCATTACAATTTAATTGTCCAAACTGCCTAATTTCTTCTTTAATTTCATCTGTGACCTATTAGTTAGTTATTCAGTGGGTGTTATTTAATTTCCATGTGTTTATGAAATTCTTGTGATTTCTTTTGCGATTGATTTCTAATTTCATTCACTGTGTTCTGGTAATACTCATGGGATAATTTCAATTCCTTTGCATTTACTTAAGCATGTTCTATGAGCAAGTGTGTATTTTTTTATGGAGAATGTTCTCCGTGCAACTGAGAAGAATGTGTGTTCTGATGTTGTGGGGTAGAACACTCTGTAGACACCTACTACGTCCATTTGTTCAAAAGTTTGGTTAGGTTTTAATATTTCATTGTTGATTTTTTTGTCTAGTTGATCTCTTTGTGATAGTGAGGTTTTGAGGTCCCCCATTACAACTGTATTGGTGTTTATTTGATTTTTCACATATGTTAACATTTGTTTTATACAGTTGGGTGCACTGGTATTTGGTGTATATATTCATAAATATGAATATTATCTTATGAATATTATCTCTTCCCTTATAAGGAAAAGATAGTGAACTTCTTTGTCTCCTTTAATCAATCTTGGTTTGAAATCCAGTTTGTCTACAAACACAATAGTTACCCCTGCTTTTCTCTGGGTTCCTGGAACATGGAGCATTGTTCATCATCTTTTTTTTTTTTTTTCACTAAGAACTGAACTAAGAACCTCATGCTTTTCAGGCAGGCAACTATGCCACTGAGCTATAATCCCAGCCCGGTTTATCATCCTTTGACTTTTAGTATATGAACTTTTTTTTGAATTAAATGTGTCTTTTGTATGCAGAATATTTTTTGATCTTTTTAAAATATCATGTTTTAATTTATTTTTTTATTTTAAAAACAGAACAGTGAAAACATATTAACAAACACATACATTTACAAAATAACATAAGAACAATACAATACAAGCAATACTGAAATTCAGACAAGGTGATAGGACATTAACAATGGTTGTTGTATTATATATTGATTTCTTCAAAGTGGTTACTCAGGAAAATGAATATATACACTTAAGATTGATCAAATAATTAATAACTGTTCCTTTCAATATAGTGATAGAAGTCAGCAGTACAGCTATGTTAGCTATACTATATATACATATACATATACATATACATATATATACACACACACACACATATATATATACACACACACACACACACACACACACACACACAATTTTCCCCTTTTTCTTTTCTGTTTTCCCTCTTCCCAGTTGCTCTTTACTTCGGGCAGTTTCCTTCTGTTTCACAATGTCTACTTTTTGATCTTGCTCCTTGATCCACTCCACTTTTGATTGGAGAGTTGAGCCAGTTCACATTGATGGTTACAACTGATGTGCATTGACTCATCCTTGTGTTATTTTCCTGTTGTTGGCTCCCTTTTTTCCCTTCTGTGTGTTTCTTTTCCCTGTTAGATTCATTCTGTTGTGGTTCATGGAGTTGTATTTTTGCTATCTCTTTCTAGAATGTCCTTCAGAACATTTTCGAGTTCTGTTTGGTGTTTGTGAATATCCTCATGTTCTCTTTGTCACAGAAGTATTTATTTCTCCCACAATTGCAAATGGTTTTCCAGGTACATCAGTCTGGGTTGCAAGTTGTTTTCTTTTTGGTTTTGATATACTTCATTCCAAGCTCCTCTTGACTTGAAGTATTGTGATGAGAAATCTGCCATGATTTTGGTGGGTTTTCCTTTACAGATAATTTAGTTCTTTTCTTTAATAGCTTTCTGTTCTTGTGTTGAATTTCTGGAATCTTGCCTATTATATGCCTTACTGTAGATATTTTGATGATGGCTAATTGGAGTTCAATACGCCTCACTTTACTGTATGTCAAACTCTTTCTCCCTGCCAGGGAAGTTTTCTGCCATGATGTATATGAACAAGTTTTTAAAATTTTATTCGTGTCATTACCTGTTTTTTCATTGACGCTCATCAATCTTATATTATTCTTCTTTGCATTACTTACTAGCTGATGGATTTATTTCTTATGGTCCCTTACTATTTTTAATAAATCTTTTTTCATGATCAGTAACCACAACTCTGTCTTTTATATGTGATATTTTGTCCTTACATTGGCTCATCTGCTCTGTATACTTTGTATGAAATTTTTAACCTCCTAGATATTAGTTTGACTATAGTTCATGGATTACATTTCTCTCCCATGTAACACATTTATGGTTTCTATCATCTTGCTAAACTCTTTTACTTTTTTAATGTGTATAGGCTCTAACATCACTAAGCATGTCTTTCATTATGGTTATCATCTCTGTAGTTATCTGAGAAATGATTTCTGACTTGTTTTCTCTATAGTCTCATTCATTTGCTTCGTTTCTTCTGTTGTTAGCACTTCATAGAGTCCAGATGGTGTCTTTCAGATTATTCCACCTCATTGCCCCCTTGTTTTGTCTTTGATGAGCTAAAAGTCTAGAGTTGTATTTTATTTAAATGTCTTCTCATTTTCTACTTTTCTTTTTAGTTTAATTCCTGGGTTGATGCTTATAAATTGCCTGTGATGAGTAGCTTTATTGCTAGTATTTAGAACATTTAG
The DNA here is from genome assembly GCA_004027595.1 of Dinomys branickii. Lineage (NCBI taxonomy): Eukaryota > Metazoa > Chordata > Mammalia > Rodentia > Dinomyidae > Dinomys > Dinomys branickii. The sequence continues at coordinate 43,159 of PVLD010005755.1, forward strand.
GAAATGACTACTCAGAGATGTCTTCCAAGTGTATCTGGCTTTGGGATTTTGAGTGTGTTGGAAGACCCTACATCTTTAATTTATTTTAGGAATGAAAAGTTTCTGCCTACTTGGCCCAGCCCCTGATTCTTTGGCATTGGCCTATAGTAGGTTTTATGACATTTAGGCAATCTCAGTCTTGGTTTAGCAGGAGGAACAAATGCTTTGAAGAATTATGTCACTTTGGCTAAAGTGGTACCAACTTATTTTTTAAAATGTGTTTATATAACATTTTTCTGTGTCTCTAAACCATTTTAACTATCTTGAATACACAGGCATTTGTAATTTTACTAAAGCAGTATTTTCCAGGGTATGTCAACTAACCAAATAGCAATTGCCAGTTTAGAGAGAATTAGTAGAAAAGCACACAGTGGCTGCTTCTGAAGGATCATATGTTACAGGCCTTTTTCCTTGGGGTATTTATTAATGTCAGTAAAACACAAAGGAGAAGAAATAATATTTAATATGAAAATGTATACTTGTATTAAACCTTGTTTTACAAAAAGGAGAAACATCTAGATGTTTTTAAAATAATATTCTATTGATACCTGTAGGATGGAATGTATTATATATTAACGTTATGAATAACTAGAAATTATTTTTCCTTGATGAAAAAGTGTAGTGAAAAGTACTCAATAATTATGGATTCAGATTCAGTCCTTGGAGGAGAACAAAGGGATTTGTAGATAGATTGGCAAACACAAGGAATCTAGGCAGTCATGAATGAAGAAAACTAGAAAAGGAATAGCTGAGAAAGCAGTAATATTAAAAACTTGGTAAAATAAAAGGGGAATTTTTGAAGGAAGAGCCCAGAAAGACAATCGTTTGAGTGATGGTGAAATTGTCTAAAAAGATAATTCTAATTATAGGCACCAAAAGAAGGTAAATCTGGAACTAGGCAATAATACTGGCCTTTACTTTTAAAAATATCCTTTGCAGCTGCATCCTCTACACAGAAGAATCCTGTGTTCTCACATGACAGAAGAATGAAAGGGATCAAAAATAGTGAATTTGTTCTGACAAGGCTTTTTATAAGGCTGTTGAATCCCATTCATGCAGTAGAAGCCTCCCTAGAGATAACAACTCGATACTTCTGCACTGGGGATTAAGTGTCAGCATGGCTTTTGGAGAGGGAAAAACTATGAAACATTAGAACATACTGTTATGACAATGTTCTAAGCTTCCCTGATGCTGAATGAATGAATGAACGAATGAAATAGATTTTTATCATAGAAAAATGTAAACTTATTTAGGGAATAGATTATGTTTAGATACACAATAAAATACTAGCAAATAGAAAGCAGCAAATCATGAAGAATATCATACACCATGACCTGGTTGGATACATTCCAGGAATGCAGGGATGGTTTGATATTTGAAACTCAATTAATGTAATACACCATATTAGTAGAGCCAAAGGAAAAAACCACAGGATCATCTCAATAGATGCAGAAACATGCATTCATGTTAAAAACCTGTTATGGTTGATACATTGTGTTAACTTGGGGAGTCTAGAGGTTTAGCTGAGTGACTCAGGAGAAAGCTAAGGTGCTTATTTCGTATACATTCTGAGCCTGTGGAAGAGGAGGGCATGGGGATTGTGTGAGAGGTACACACCCCTGGGTGGGGGTAGCCTGTTTACAATGTAAGGGAAAAGAAGAGGCTGCTTGCAGTCATTCCTACCTTTTACTGGTTATTTTTGCTGAGCTCTGCTGCCATGAATATTTTCCCTCTGCCATGTGCCACTCTGCCTCAAAACCAGCCAAGTATGGACTGAAACCTCCACAAACTGTAAGCCAAATAAACCTTTCCTTCCTTCATTTGGGTGTTGGGTATTTTGTCTCAGCAACAAAAGAAAAGTAACCAAGACAGAATTTGGTACTAGGACTGGGGTTATTCCTGTGACTACACCTGACCATGTGGTTCAAGAGCCTTTGGAAATTGCTTGTGGGAAGAGTTCGAAAAGGTTTGGAGATGTCTGGTCAGAGCTCGGAAGACCAGGGGACTGATAGATATCCTGCCGGTAAAGACCAGGTTGAGGAGGTTTCTGTTGGGAAGAAGGACTTCATTGGTTGTTGGACTCCAGACAATGTATGTTATGGCTTGGCAGAAAGTTTGTCTGCATTTTGCTCATGTCCAGAGACTTTGCCTAAGACTGAGATTAAGGGCGGCAGCAAACTGATTAATTTGGCAAAAGAAATTTCAAGGCAGTCGAATGTTGGGGCAGTGGCATGGCTATTGTTGGGGGCTTTTAGCCAGATTTATATTGACAGTCAAGAGCAAAGAACCCAGCAGAATGATTTAAAATGTTGTGAGTTAGGCCAGAAGGGAAGCTCCCGTAAAGCTGTGGACTGCAAAGATAAGGCTGAGGAGATCTCTATTGCTATGAAGGAACAAGGGAATGGAAAAGATGGCCTGAGGGCATCACAAGCAGCAAGTCTCCACCCTTGCAGCCTCAAAACTGCAAGGGTGAAAGACCTTGCCTTGAGAATGAAGCCAAAGAGTACCATGTTCCAGAATGGCAGCAGTGGCTGCACCAGGTTCCAGAATGGAGGCAACATAGACAATTTGTCCCTCAGCATTGGATTCAAAGTGCCTAGTGATCCAGGCACTCGACCCTTATGGCCAAGAGTGAGTAAAGTTTGGCTGCTGCTTCAGATGGCAGCAGACCTTGGCATCATCCACGTGGCCCTGGCTTTAGGTCCATGGAGAATGCAAGAGTTCTGAGGTTAAAGAGGCTTCCACCCGGATTTCAGAAGGCCTGGGAGGCCAGGCAATGTGCCCCTGAGAGGGCAGTATGTGAAGCTGTGAGTGTGAAGCAAAAGGTGCCCTGGACACCTCAAAGTTTAGAAAAGACAGGACCGTGGATCATATGAGGAAAGGTGCAAGGAGGGAGCAAAGCAGGCCTAAGAGAGGAGCTGTGGAGGCTGTAACCACCAGAAGTGCCATAGGGGTGGATTCACACAAGCCCTTTAGAGCTCACAATGTGTCACAAGTTACTTCAGATGGTGGATGTGGAATTACAGAACACAATGTTAGCCCTGCTGGATTTTGGACTTGCTTTGGTCCCAGTGCTCTGTATTACCCTGTTGGTGTCTTTTGGAATAGTAATGTTTATTTTGTGCCATTGAATATTGGAAATATTTAATTTTCATTTGTATGGGGGCGAAATGTTATGGTGCTAATATAAGCATGTCTTTGTATGTGGAAACTGGTTTAAGGAAATTTGTCTGATTGCCAAGTTGACAAGGGGTGGAATGTTATGGTTGTTCCATTGTGTCAACTTGGGGAGTCTAGAGGTTTAGCTGAGTGACTCAGGAGAAAGCTAAGGTGCTTACTTCCTATACATCCTGAGCCTGTGGAAGAGGAGGGCATGGGGATTGTGTGAGAGGTACATGCCCCTTGGGTGGTTGTAGCCTGTTTACAGTGTAAGGGAAGAGAAGAGGCTGCTTGCAGCCATTCCTATCTTTTGCTGGTTGTGTTTGCTGTGCTCTGCTGCCATGAATATTTTCCCTCTGCCACATGCCACTCTGCCTCAGAACCAGCCAAGTACAGACTGAAACCCCCACAAACTGTAAGCTAGATAAACCTTTCCTTCCTTCATTTTGGGTGTTAGGTATTTTGTCTCAGCAAGGAGAGAAAAGTCACCAAGACAAATCTCTAGAGTAATTAGGAATAGATGTCCTTTACCTCAATTTGGTCAAAGCCAACTATGACAAATCAACGACCAACATCATACTACAGGGACAAAAACTAAAAGCTTTCACTCTAAAGTCAGGAAGAAGACAAGGATGTCCACTGTCACCACTACTATTGAATACAGTTCTGGAATAATTACTCAGAACAATTAGACAAGAAAGAGAAATATAAGGATAGGAAAGGAAGAAGAAAAACTATCACAATTTGCAGATGACATGATACTTTACATGGAAGACCTCAAAAGCTCCACAGGAAAACTCCTTGAATTAATTGACAAATTCAGCAGTGTAGCTGGATACAAATTCAACACACAAAAATCAGTAGCATTTCTATACACAAACAACAAATAGACAGAGGAAAATTAAGGAAAAAATATCTTTCACAAAAGCATCCAAGAAATTCAAATATTTAGGAATAAATCTAACAAAAGAAATAAAAGAACTATTCAATGAAAACTATAGTACTCTGAAAAAAGAGATTGAATAGGATTTCAATAAATGGAAAAATATTCCTTGCTCATGTATAGGAAGAACCAACATTGTAAAAATGGCCATACCATCAAAATTGTTGTACAGATTCAATGCAATTCCCATTAAGCTACTGTTAGCATACTTCACAGATCTAGAGAAAACAATCCTTAAATTCATCTGGAACCAGAAAAGACCCAGAATAGCAAAAGCAAATCTGGGCAACAAAGACAAGTCTGGTGGAATCACAATCCCTGACCTGAAATTATACTACAAAGCTACTGTAATAAAATAAACATGGTACTGGCTAAAAAGCAGACATGAAGATCAATGGAACAAACTGCAAGATGCAGCCACAACCACAAACACACTCAACACTTAATCTTTGACAAGGGAGCCAAACAAGCTCCCTGGAAGAATAATAGCCTCTTTAATATACTGTACTGGAAAAATTGGCTTGCCACCTCCCAAAGACTGAAAATAGACCCAAGTCTATCACCATGCACCAATTCAAGTCAAAGTGGATCACAGATCTCAATATTAAAACAGAAACAATAAATCTATTGGAAGAGAAAGTAAGTAAAATCTTGAAGACATAGGAGTAGGCAGAGAGTTCTTGAACAAAAATCAAACAGCAAGGGAAACACTTCAAAGAATCAACAACTGGGACCTCACCCTACTGAAAAGTTTTTTCATATGTAAAGAAGTCACAAGCAGAGTTAAAAAAACCAAAATTGGGGAAAAAAAATCCTAGCTGGTTGCCCCTCAGACAAAGGTTTTCTATCTAGAACATATAAAGAATTAAAAAACATGAACCCCTCAAATTCAAAGACCCAGTCCTAAAATGGGCAGCTGAGATGAATACACATTTCTCAAATAAAGAAATACAAATGGTAAATAAATACATGAGAAAATGTTGAACCTCATTAGTCATTTGAGAAATGCAGGTTAAAACAACTTTGACATTTGATCTCACCCCAGTAAAAATGGCTATCATTAAGAAATCAATCAACAACAAATGGTAGCAAGACTGTTGAGAAATAGGAACTCTTCTCCACTGCTGGAGGGAATGCAGACTGCTGAAACCACTGTGGAAATCGGTTTGGAGATTCCTCAGCAAACTAGGTCTTGAGGTCCCATTTAACCCAGCTATTCCCCTTCTGGGTATTTTCCCAGAAGATCTGAAATGATCATATCACAGCGATATATGTGTATCCATGTTTATAGCAGCACAATTTGTAATAGCTAAATTGTGGAAATAACCCAAATGTCCATCCACAGAAGACTGCATAAAAAAACTGTGGCATTTTTATATGATGGAATATTATTCAGCTATAAAAAAGATAAGCTTGAAGCTTTTATAGGTAAATGGTCACAATTAGAGACCATACTCATAAGTGAAATAAACCAGATGTGCAAGTGTAAGCAATGTACTGTATCACTAGTGTAAAACCTGAAAGTGTGAATATAAATTAGGATGTATGAAAGGAAACCGCTCAAAAATAAAGAGCAACTGGGATGAGGGGAAAGAGGAAAAGAAGGAATGGATAATTGTGTGTGTATGTATATGCAGGGTAGCTAACATAATTGTACTATGGACATGTCACTTTATTGTTAGGAACATCAATCTTGTATGTCTATATTTGTCTTCCTGTGTATATACTTTGAAGTTGTCAACATGTAATACAACAATCACTGTTAACTCCCAGTCACCTTGTCTGTAATTCAGTCTTGATTGTACTCTTCTTGTGCTACTTTGTAAGTGGCTGTCTGTTTGTTAATATATTTTCATTCTTTTACTTCTAAAATAAAAAATAATTGTGCTTAAAAAATTCAACATTTTATGCTTATTCATAAAATCTTTGCTCACAATTCTGATTGAAAGTATCAATTGATCTGTGGTTGTGAAATAGCCACATAATATGAGAGCCAGGAGATGTGCATCCTCATTTCAATTTACAACTAGGATGTCTAATTCTTAAATTAATTATGAACTATTAATGGCAGGGAGTATGATTGCTTATAGTGATACAGATTTACAATGGTACTATTTACTTGATAAATACAATGAAGAAACTTATTTTACATTTATAATGATAAAAATAATGTTTGTCAACTCTATCGTGTACACATAAATGCTGGCATGGTTTTTAAATGTTCCTGATAAAGTGCTAGTTCCATTAACTAGCTAGTTTTGCTAGTTCATTTAACTTCTAGATCATCTTCAATTGCCTATGTGTAATAAAAATACAAAAAGGTTAAATATTTTCTTTTTCTGCACTATCAAACTTCATGTTGGTATTTTGAAACTAAATAAGCTTATGCTAAGAAAACTCTGTATTTGTGTGTGTGAATATTGACGTATAGATGCATTATAAAGAGAATACAAGCATCATCTCAGCCTCAAAACTAGACTGGTGTCTAATCAGAGAGCAAAGTCCTATGAGTGTTGTCTCTCTCTTCTACGAACTCTCTTCTTTTGTCCTTCTGAAGATTGGAAGACAGAGGAAGGTTTATATTTTCATGCTGCGAGAATAATTTTGAGTCCATAGTTAAATCTCTTATGTGGTTGTCAACACATCCAAAGTATAACAAGTCATTACCCTTGAATATAAATTGTTTATCTGGGGATGAATGAGGAACTGCAGTCCTAGAGAGACACAGTGTGTAGTGGTAATTGGACTGTGCTATGGAAAAAGAAGGGAAGGGTAGAGTTTTAATACACAATGGTGGAAGTTCTTGTGGAAGATTATGACTGGTGGAGGTAAATAGTCACCGTATGTATTCTATTAGTTCTTACAAGTCAGCAGTTGTTGCCAGGAGAGTGTGGTTCCTGTGGTTTGGTTCAGTGCAAAAATTTCAATTCAGAACATTTGTGGGCCCTGCATCCATAAGTATTCTCCCACTCTACTTTGAGATCCTTGAAACCAAGTTAGGCTATTTTGTGATCTCAGTTCAGTTCACATGGCCTAGCAACTCCAATCTCTACTGCCAGTCTTCAATCTCTGAACCAGTATCTGGCACTTTCTCATTCTTATATTGACCTACTCATCTTTGTGCTTTACTTCATCACTTCTAAGTGTACCACTAGGTAAGTCAGAAGTATAAAACACATGAATAAAATTTTAGGGTATCCTGGACTCTCTCAGACACTCTGAATTTAAATGGAGGAGACAACAGGGAGATCATGGGATCATGCTGACCCCATAACTTTTCCAAAGATATAACAACTTTCCCAGGATATAGAAAAGAAGCCAAAAAGCAAGCTTGGCATTTAGCCCTCACCGCAAGACACACATTCATTAGTCTCCCCAGGATTCCCCCACACGGCTAAGTCCAACATAGCTTCCCATCAACTTGACCACAAGGAGAGGCTGTGCCTAGGGATACCCACATCTTTCCTCTTTTCCTCAAGAGACGAGCTTTCAATTTTTCATTCATAGGGAATTTCATAGGAATTTCTCTTTCATTCCTTTTTTTATTCATCACTATATTCTCAAAACTGGGACACTTTTTGCAGTTAATAAAAGAATAAATGTTAGAAATGATGAGAAACTGAACAAAAGGCAAAGAACAAGACTGTCTTCATCATAAGATTCTACAATTCAACTCAACTTTCTTGATTCTTGTTCTAGTAAAAGGAAATATTTGAAATTTAAAATACTTCTTTCTTAATAAAGTGTGACTTTCAAAAACTGTTTCTCTTGAGACTCCAGTTGGTCAGCTTTTCAACTAAAGAATAACTATCATCTGGGCAGGAGTCATGTTTCCCTGAAGCAACAGCTCTCCCTGGTGGGACAGTATTTTACTGAATTTTCTCATTTCTGGGACAAAATTCTCAACATTCTCAAATTAATGGAGGAAAGGCTTACTTATCTCACAGTTTGTAGCAGTTTCAAGACCAGGTGGCTGGCTCAAAATCAGGGTAGCATGGCAGACAGGAGTAGCACAGGAGAAAGAGTTCATAAGTATCAAAGAAAGCAAGAGACAACAACCATCTTTCTAGCTTTCGTATCTTATCCAGGATACTTAAGGCAGGTCGCACTAATATCCCTAACCCTAGTGCCCTTGCTCTTAGCATTGCACCATGCATCAGTCCCAGTATCACATTTTCTGGATTCAGTCATTTTTGAAAACCCCCACCTATGACTGAATGAGGCTTTGTGGAGACATCTAGACACAAGCCATAGCACACTAGGAGTAGGATGTAAGCAGATATTGTTGGTATGATTTGCCTTGACATTTCAGCTAATAGTTTCAAAATTGGCATTATAGAAATAGAAAAATATTAGTTTGTTTCCGTAGAAACATTTTTTCCTTCAAAACATTTTTCCTTCAGCTATAATGAGATTAAAGTGAGGGTAAAAATTAAAAACAAATCATATCAGTGTTATAGACTGAGAGGTTCACCTATAGTAGATTGTTCTTTTCCTGTCTTATCAACAAGCTTTACTATATTTGTCCTAATTACTTTGAATCTGAAAGTACTAAATGATACATTTTATTGTATTATGTATAGTGAGTTGTCCTGTAAGCAAAAATGTTACCATAATGCCACAAGTAGCACCTAAAATACTTTAATTCTTATAAAATTAGGAATTATGTTGTTTCAGTTTTAAAAGAAATAGTCAAATTGTCAATTAAAATCTAATGTTATATTTCAAATCTAAGCTTTTGAGAAGTGCACTTTTGAGAGTTATATTCCCTTTCTAAAAGTGATGGCCAGAATAGTCTGTAATGTAGGGTTGCAAAGAATACAATCCTTGTTCATGTGCTGAAAAGCCTCTAGAATTCCCAATAGGAGGAAACCCCACAGCTGATTTCAAGGATACTTTTATAGCTACCTGGGTCAGTAGTATAAATCAGTGGCAAGGTATTTTTTGCTTTGATTATATAATTTTTCATTTGTAAGATTATGTCATTAGTTTCCAGGTGCATGTAGGTTATGTAAGAAGATTATAAACTGTTTATATGCATGAAATAGAAATGCCAAAGTTTATAAAAAGTACTTTCAAATGGGAGACTGGCAAGCATGCGGAGAAACAGAGGCTAAAATAATCGCTTAATAGGATACTGAAAGGGAATAGTCAAATTGATTAACAAATTCTAGGTTACTGCAAATTAATTTTTAAAAAAACATTTGGAATTTAAACACTTCTAAGAATCAACAACTGGGACCTCATCTTACTGAAAAGTTTTTGCACATCTAAAAACATCACCAGTAGAGTAAAAAGCAAACCCACAAGTTGGGGAAAAATCCTTGCTAGCTGTCCCTTGGACAAAGGTGTTCTATCTAGAACATATAAACAATTAAAAAGCATCAGCCTCCCCAAATTCAAAGACTCAATCCTAAAATGGGTATCTGAGATGAATACACACTTCTCAGAAAAAGAAATACAAATGGCAAATAAATACATAAAAAATGTTTAATATCATTAGTCACTTGAGATATGCAAATTAAAACAATGTTGTGCTTTCATCTCACCCCAGTAAGATTGGCTAGCATTTGTGTTTTTATGTTGTTGAGAGGATTAATGGTCTGACCAATTTTGCATGTCTGTATATGGGTTCATATATTTACACTTCAAAGATAACAATGGATAAAGCAATAACCACTGTTGAGACCGTGTCACCTTGTCTATAGATCAGTTGTGATTGTACTATTTTTTATGCTAATTGGTGTCTGTTTGTTAATATGTTTTTGTACTTTTATTAAAAAAAAAAAAGAAATCAACCAATAACAAATGCTGGCGAGGCTGTGGAGAAATAGGAACTCTTCTCCACTACGGGGGGGAATGCAGACTGCTGAAACCACTGTGGAAATTGGTTTGTTAGATTCCTCAGCAAACTAGGTCTAGAGGTCCCATTCAGCCCAGCCATTCCTCTTCTGGGTATTTTCCCAGAAGATCTGAAAATATCATATCACAGTGATGTATGTGCACCCATGTTCATAGCAGCACAATTTGTAATTGCTAAATTGTAGAAGCAACCCAACTGTCCACTCACTGAGAACTAGATAAAAAATGTGGAATTTTTATATGATGGAATATTACTCAGCTATAAAGAAAGACCAACTTGAGGCTTTTGTAGGTAAATGGTCACAATTACAGACCATACTCACAAGTGAAATAAGTCAGATGTGCAAGTGAGATGTATTGTATCACTAGTGTAAGAACCTGAAAGTGTGAATATAAATTAGGATGTATGAAAGGAAACTGCTCAAAAGTAAAGAGCAACTGGAATGATGAGAAAGAGAAAAGGAAGAAAGGGACAATTATGTATGTATGTTTGTGTCTTGGTTACTTTTTTCTCATTGCTGAGACAAAATACCCAACACCCAAAATGAAGAAAGGAAAGGTTTATTTAGCTTACAATTTGTGGAGGTTTCAGTCCATACTTGGCTGCTTAGAGGCAGAGTAGCACATGGCAGAGGGCAAACGTTCATGGCGGCAGAGCACAGCAAAAGCAACCAGAGCAAAAGGGAGGAATGGCTGCAAGCAGCCTCTTTCCTTGTCTTACCTTGTAAACAGCCTACCCCCACCCAGGGGGCGTGTAGCTCTCACACAATCTCCATGCCTTCCTTTCCCACAGGCTCAGGATGTATACAAAGTAAGCACTCTGGCTTCCTGCTGAATCACTCAGTTAAACCTCCAGATTCCCCAAGTTGACACAAGGTATCAACCATAACATTCCACCCCTTGTCAACTTGGGAACCAGATACATTTCCTTAAACCAGTTTCCAGATACTAAGACATGCTTATATTAGAACCATAACAGTTTGTATATGCAGGATAGCTAACATAGTTGTACTTCTGACTTCTGTGGCTTTATTGTAAGGAACAATTAATGATTAGTGCTTTGATCAATCTTGCATGTCTGTATTTGTTTTCCTGAGTATACATTTCGAAGTTATCAATATGTAATTCAACAACCATTGTTAATTTTCTGTCACCTTGTCTGTAATTCTGTTTTGATTGTGCTATTCTTGTGCTATTTTGTAAGTGGCTGTTTGTTAATATGTTTTCATTCTTTAACTTTTAAAATTATTAAAAAAGAAAACACTAATGGCAAAAGCTCAAAAGGTAAAGTTAAAAGCATTTCAAAACCTAAGGCAGTGTTATTTATTTTTTAAGGAAAAGCAGGTTAAATATTTAAAAGGTCAAAATGATTCCAAAATTAGAGAACAACAGCAAATATTAAATGATAAGAATATCAACAAAGCCCAGGGCAATACACAGCTGCCATTTGCACATCTACAAGAACACTGGGAATTTATGTCATGAACATGTACAGTCACTCTCTTAACCATGCTGTGAGTCCAGGGAAAGCAGAAAGATGGGGGTTACAGTTAAATTTAAAAATCAGTAGGTTTCAATGGAAAGAATCTTTGGCAAAAGAAAAACAAGAACTAGAACCTTAATTACCACCTTCATTCTTTTCTGGCTGGAACCATGGAGGTCATTGAAGAGAAGAAAAATATTACTACAATGCCGCAAACCCTTGAGAAGAAGCAAAGACTTTTCATACAGCTGAAGCACCTGAGAAAGAAGGTTGCCCAAAAGATACTTCCAAAGGCAAGGAGGAAGCTAATGTATGACAAAGCCAGGCACTTTTATAAGGAGTACAGGCAGGTATACAGAACTGAGATTTGAATGATTAGGACGGCAAGAAAAGCTGGCAACTTCCAAGAACCTTCCAATCCAAATTGGCACTTATCAGGATCCGGTATATCAGTGTTGTGAACCCAAAAGTCCACAAGGTGTTGCTTTGCTTCTTTACCTTTGCCAGACCAGCAGTGGTCCTTTGTTAAGCTCATTATGGCTTCCGTTAGCATGATTGTGAAACTACACATTGAATGGGGGTTCCCCAACCTGAAGTCTGTAAACAAACCAATATACATGTGTGGTGATGGCAAAATCAAGAAGAACCAAATTGACTTGAGAGATAACTCATTGCTGCTTTGACTTCTTGATAAATATGGCACCATCTATGTGGAATATTGGATTTGTGAGATCTGTACTGCTGGAAAATGCTACAAAGGGGCACATGACCTCCTATAGCCATTCAAACGACGTTGTCCACATGGAGAATGGTGAAAAAGATCACCCACTTTGTGGAAGATAGAGATTCTGGAAATAGGGAAGGCCAGATCAACAGACCTATTAGACAGAAGAAAGAAGGTATCTAACTTGGCTTTTTTATGATCTGGGCAGTTAATAAAATGTCTGCTCTTTCCCCCAAAATTAATTATCAGCTTCCTCTATCAAATTTAGAAAAAGATCAAATATGCCATTAACATGAAAGACAAGCAAAAGATTCATCAACAAAACTGTTGCTCCCTACTTAGACCTAAAGCATGTTGATATAAATTCTCCCACGTTACTATACAGGTATAAAATCAGATTTGCATAGAGAAACTGAATTAAAGATCCAGTGGAATCTTCTATTTATGAATAAGAAAATGAAAGAATGTTTATTTCTAAGTGTAACAGGACATCCCAAATATGGACAGAAACAATTTCCCTGAGACAGTTCATACACATTTGGTGACAAAGTTTTAGAACTGATTAATTTTTTTTTTTAGAAATAAAGGAAGAAAACATATTAACAGACAGACACCCATTTACAGACTAGCGTAAGAACAATACAAATAATACAGAGTTACAGACAAAGTGGTAGGAAATTAACAATGGTTGTTGTATTATGTACTGATATCTTCAAAGTGGTTTCTCAGGAAAACAAATAGAGACATGCAATAATGATCAAACCAGTAATCATTAACTGTTCCTTTCAGTAAAGCAATAGAAGACAGTAGTATGACGGTCAGCTGTCCTGTATATACCTGCATACATAATTTCCTCTTCTTCCCTTCTCCTTTCCCACACCCTAGTTACCCATTACTTTTGCTCATTTTCCTTTAATTTCATAATGTTTGTCATATCTCCTAGTTTTTATTCATTCTTTCAGGTTTTTACACTAGTGAGACAATATGCTGCTTACACATGCAAAACTGATTAAATGTTTACTGATGCTTCTGCCTACTGTGGAATATGTAGGTGCTTTACTTCTAATCAGTAATGTTGGAACAAGACATTTATCTACATTCTTAGACATTCCAGAGTCACCAGAAGATAATAAAAAATAGAAAATGGAAAATTAAAAGAAGACTTCCCACAAAACAGCAGCAACATTGGGAAAATGTATAATTAATTTGGATTGTTTCTGCCTAGGATGATTTTTTACTTAAATTAACTGTGCTCCTAACAGCTCTATAGTGCTGCAAAGATAGGCTGTGAATAGTAGAATCGAAAACGTAAGCAGGTGAATTCAGCCATTTCTCAAGAAGTTAACAATAAAATATATGGTGCATTAATTATAGTGTAAAAAGAAAAATTAATTCGTGAAAAGCTGATGATCGAATTCTTTCACTTGATAAGATCATAGAATATATCTGTGCAGATAGTGTTTGCATAATTTCTGAGGGAACTATTTTAGTAAGTTATAATACAAATGAACAAATGGAAATTGAGGAACCGTGTATCCCAGGCCTTTTTAACTGGGTACTGCAAAATAACTAGAATTGAATTTATATTTCAGAATTGCACAAGCTGAGCTAAATAGGCTAAATTCAAGATATGTCAACCAATATCTCCTAGCCATTTTAGCAAACATTTTAGCACCTTAGCTGAACTCAGGGGATTTCATTCATCAATTCTACCCCTACCACGTCTTGTTGTATCATCCTAATCTTAGCCCATGATGTGGTTGATGAGATGGATTGTTCAGCTAAACTGCTGTGCCTCATCTGATATCTGGACCAGAAACTCAGTACTGTAAGTGGGAATTTGGCCCAGCTATTCCTCTTTTTGGTGTCCTCCCAGAAGAATTAAAAGCATCTTACTACAATGATATATGTGCACCCATGTGTATAGTGGCACAGTTTGTAATAGCTAAATCTTAAAAACAACCCAAACACCCATCAACCAAGGAATAGATACAAAGATTTTAAAAAAATAAAATGGAGTATTACTCAGCCATAAAAAAGATAAAATTGAGACATGGATAGCTAAGTGAATGGACCTTGAGATCAGAATCAAAAGTGTGATAAATCAGACACACCTGTGTAAAAGTCACAAAATCTCTCTGGTGTGAAAAACTGAAAATGTAAATAAGAACCAAAATATACAATAGGTAGTGTGAAATAGAAAATTTTCAAAAGGAAAGGGGAACTCAGGGGGAGGAAGGAAAGGAAAGAAAAAATGAAGAAAAAAGGATAACATTAAAACAGAGTTTTTACTTATTTGCTTGTTTGTTTGTTTACCAGGGATGGGAAGGGAGTTTGAGAGGAGAGGATGGAAATGGGAAAAAAAGAATTAAGATATATTGTGTATAGATACAAGTTCCCTGCAATGACTGTGATCATTATGTATACCTAGCCTGTACCAATAAACTTAAACAAATCATAAAAAAAGAAAAAGAAAATTGTATGGTCAAAATGCTCAAATTAGGAGCCAGAAGAAATACAGGAAACTATAACCATAAAATATAATATTTAAGACATAAATGCTTAGAGTCTCATTGTGTTTAAGGGTCAAAATCTGTCCTTCTCCTTTTGTTTTCTTGTTGTTACGTAACCATCCCAGTGCTAATTACCTGTAGGTAACTTTTGTATCTCTTAGGACATAAATGCTTAAATATCATATGTATAAATCATGAAATTAAGGAGAAAGATTACGATGTGGACACAATGAGAAAACAGAAAAAAATTCAAATTGAACTTTAGACATTATTATCTGTACAACAAAAATCATATATGTTTCCTACACTTTAAATTCAATAGTCAAGGAGGAATTTACTGTCTGAAATGACAGTTTATGAAGCTTCTGCTGTAAATGCTAACTTTCAATATCTGCAAAATCTAGCATGATACTTAATTCACTAAATATTTATTAAATGAATATGAAGCACTTGAAAATATTGTGACTTTTAATCAACAATTATCTAGTGGAAGAAACATCATGGGCTTTTTGGATTTATTTCATATTGTTAATTTTAAACATGAGTTTCATGCAAGTATTGAGGAAGTATGTCTTAAGTTACTACACATGTATTTAGTTTGTACAAAATTATTTTTAACTACAACCTTTTCACTTTGATGGCCTACACTATTAGATATCTAAGTATCATTGAATAAAGATGATCTATGGACATAGCAAAAAGAAATGTTCATGGCTTTGTATTACCATAGAGAAAAGTATGTCTCCATTTCCAATGCCCACTTTGTGGATCTTCTGAATCATGGTAGAAATTTTATGCCTAACTCTTTGTTTATGGATACTCACATTGAGCTTTTTAGAATATTTTTTATCTTCTTCACTTTTGTAGCATGAAAAGTGGAGTTTCCATGTAGAAGATATGAATTAATGACTGCAGAAAGCATAAATGAAGAGATGAATGGGTGGACTAAATCTTAACAAAACAAAGATGCACGCAATTTTCAAAGAGCAAACGTAAGGAGTTCAAGTCTTTACCATATCACTTTCCACTCTTCCATTCTACAGCACCACAGACCTAGTTACAATGATTTCAAATTATGATCTGACATTATGATGAATTATTAGTTTCATCTTGCATCTTATGAAGAAACTTGTCCATAGAGTAATAAAAGCTTCTGAGTAGCTGGACCAAGTTAATAGCTTTTACAAGAAAAACACATACAACAGGCATCAAAGATGTGGCAGAACTAATAGAAAAAGAAAAACAAAAAATGACTCCAAGCTTCTTTTGTCTGTGAAATCCTTATTTTATGTGACAGCAGTCACTAGGAGAATTCTGAAAAGCTGAAAAGCATTAAAAATAATGCATGTAACCTTCAGGAAAGCACTGCTTGAAAAGGTTTTTCTTCCATATGAAAATATTACTAAGGGTATATCTCCTGTTACTATCTGTACAAAAGAATCTTTTCTTCCACACAAAAATATTATTAACTGTGGAGCTAATCTGTTATTGCAATTATTGCAATGAGAAAGATAGCTGTCAACATTTCCACTGCAGAAGTAATGTTTCACTTTTCTACATTTAATCACATCACTGAAGACCATAGGCACATGAAAAGTGAGATCGAAGATTAGAACATAACTTGGAGACCATATGGGGGCAGTTTTAACCATAGAGCCCTCAGCAATCTGTGTGGCATAGCCAAGCCCTTAGTGCTATAATATTCCAAAATATTTGTCTAATAATTAACAATGCATTTCTTATGAATGAAGGAGATATAGTATTGGATATTGGATTTAAAATTTCTAGACTGGTTGTTATTTTATCAAAATAAAAATCTGTGCAGTGAAAATGAACATATATAAAATTGACCCTTACAGGACTTTTTCTCTTATCTGCTAAACCAGACTTCCGACCTGAGATCACACTGGAAAGGCCCACTTGGCAAAGTCTCACTGTGAGCTCGCCGTCAGCATCTTTCTTCCCACCTCTGTTTTCTTGTCATTACCTAACTACCCCAGTGGTGAGTCCACATAGGTCACTTCTTTATTTCCCAGGACTGAAGAGTCTCAAAAAATGTGTGCAGTCTAAGTAGAGAGAATATCCCTCCTTCAATTTCATTACATTTATCTTTTCAAAAAAGACATAAAGTAGTCATAGTTGTGACCCACAGTTAGACTATTTTTTAAAGAAAAGAATTCCTCTATGGTTTGCTCATGAAACTCTCTCCTCTAGAGCTCAGTTAGGTCACTTCAATAATGCAGCAGAGTTATAATGCGCTGAAAACTGTAGGAAACTTTGAATTTCTTTCTTTCTTTTTTGTTTCTGTTTTTAAGATAGGGGCTACCTATGCAATTCAAGCTTGAACTCACTTTGTAGCCCATGCTGACCTTAAACTCTCAGCAATTTTCCTGCTTCAGCCTCCCAAGTGCTAGGATTACCAGTGTGTGATGCTTTTCCCAGCACTTACCTCTTTCATCTTACAGCCTTACCTTAAATTTTAATCATTCAATGTGGTATACAGCTAATCAGTCTTTCCCAGTGCCCTCAATAAGGTTTGGGTTTTGCTTTGAAACTTTCCCTATTTCCTGACTGATGCACTAAGTATGGTTCAGTCCATTTGACAAGACACTAGAATTTCAGCTGGGAAAAATGGATATATCAGACCTAGGATTTTATTTTTTTTATTTTTTAATTTTTGGTACCAGGAATCAAACTCAGGACCTTGCACTTGCTAGGCTGGTGCCATGCTACAGAGCTATATCCCTGGCCCTAGGATTTTAATTTGATGTATTTATTTCTTTACATTTGTGTCCAAAATGCCATTTCATTTGTGTTTTCCAGATACAAGACTTATGATTGTGATCTGTTAGGAAACTTAAGCAGCAAAAAATTGTTTTTATGTATGGTGTTTATTTTTTGTATGTTTAGGACTTTTCTAACTTTGAGAATTAATGATAGAAGTGGCTATCCAAAGAAAAGTAAATTTTCTGTCATTTGGCATGAAAAGCTACATCTAATACTGTGTTTCTCAAGACGGGCTGCAGAATTGACCTACGATTGCACTGACGTGGAAAGAGCCCTGCCCTATGGAGTCCTAGGTCTCTTATTCTAAATTTTATTGCTAAATTTTACTATGCTTTAGACTTGTCAGCCATATTTGGTCAATTAAAATAAAATGTCTAAGTGTAAAATTATCATTATTTTAATTTTTTTAAAACCAGGTCTCACTAAGTCACTAAGTTGGGATGGACTTGAGGTTTTGATCATCCTTCCTCTTTCCCCCAAAGTACTGAGATTACAGGCGTTCATCACCATGCTCATCTAATAATAGTTTTCTTTTTATAAAAGAATGAAATGTGAAAGTTGATTTTAAACTTTTTAAAACTTGCAATGGAGACTATATTTTTGAATAAAAATGTTTCCTTAATTTTTCAAAAATAAATGGATATTCATATTCTATATTAAATTTTTAGTTATATTTAAATGATATTTTAATTTTCCTCTAATTATGCTGGCATCATTTTAAATATTGTATATGTTTAATCTCTTAATTGTGAATTTTCTGTAATAAGCAAATGTGCTGGAAAATGTTGCAAACATCTTAAAAATATTAGTGAACATTCAAAATGTGTTACAGAAGTATTGTGCTTTAAAATTATGACTTCCTCAGAGTACTTTTAGAGGAGACATTTGTTTTTATGAAACAGAACGATTATACCAAGTTAAGACACTTATCAACAAAGAAATGAGCCCGGTGATGGGTTAAGACAGCTTCTTCTCATTTCTTGGTGTCTAGATGTTCCTTGTGTAAATGGATTTGATAACAATGGGATACGACTAATTTCATCAGTGCTGAGTCCAGATACAAGTGTCATTGTACACTTCACTCCTTTTCATTCTAATCACATTCAGAAGTGTTTTATAATAGCTTCCTTCATTTGTAGACATACAGGCTGAATTTTTATCTCAGTTGTAAAGATGAAAAAACTTGAAAAACTAAAAAAACCACACAGTTGGAAAAGAATAAAAAACAAAACAGAGAGAAGGTGTCCCCATATGTTCTTAAGTGAAACCAAGGATGACTGATGCTCCTACTCTTTGTCCTCTAAGGAGGCACTTGTTAATGAATTAAATTATGCTTATGCATTATCTACTGTGGTCCAGGTGCTGGGCCTGTCACTGGGGAGAGCTGGGAGGGGGTTTGGTCTCCGTTATTAAAGCTTCTGTTAGAAGGGTTTTTAAGACAGTAGAGTTTATCATCACCATTTGGGGGGGGCACTAAGAATATCAAGAAATGACACCAAATATCTACATAAAGAGAAAACAAAACAAATAAGATGAGTTATTATTAACTTACTCACTAAGGCAAAAGTTGCCATCTAGCACCATCAGATACTGTATAGGAGGAAATATGGTGGCACCTTGGTTCACAAACCTAATTTGTTCCGTGATACTAGGGAAGATGGCTGCATTTGTGTCTGTGTGGGGAAGACAGCTAAGGTGCTCATCACCAGATGCAGAGTTTGTTAATGGGAGCAAAATTCTGCCAAACACCTCTGTTTGCAAACTGAATTATTCATGAGCAGAAACTTTTATCAACTGAAGCATTATTATAATCCTACATCCTTGTCACTTTAGGCAAGACTTCCTTCCTGGGAAATATAATGATGACACTAATAAAAATTCCAAGTCACCATTGAAATATATATTTATGTCATTTCCCAGTAGCTTTATTTCCTTTGGAAACATTCATTTCCCTAATATTTACTCAGTAATTATTAGATGGATGTTGTTTTAAGCAATGAGAATTAGCAGTAAACCACACACAGAAACCACCCGTTTTCATGGGATATATGTTCTAGAAGGTGAACTATGAAAGCTAATCCAATCATTTTCTTGTTGCTGAGACAAAAAAAGTGTCTGAGATCCCACCTGGCTCTTGGCTTTAGTCCACGGTTGGCTATCTCCAAGGCAGAAACAGGGTAGCAGAAGGGCACAATTCAAGGAAAAAGTGCTCAACCCATGGGAGCCAGCAGCGGAGAAAGAATGGAAGACCTGGGAGTAAGACTACACTCTTCAAGGTCATGCCCCAAGGGACCCACCTACAGTTGGGATCCATCTTCTAACAGCATACTTCCTGTTGAATTCATCAATGGATAAATCTACTGATGGATATAACCCCCCAATCCAATTAATTTGTAAACGCATGAAGAATTCAGAGGACAATTTAGATGCATATCATTACACACAGTGAGGTAAGTTCCCAAATTGGGAACATCTGAGTTGTGAACTTTCATAAATATGAAGCAATTTCACATTCTGAACATTTGTAGATGTGGACAAGTCCCAGAAGGAGTTCACTTGTCTGCTGGACATTGTCACAGTTGTGCTGCTGTGTGCTCGGTGTACAGTGCAATAGTGCACAGCAGCACAGGGCTCCATCAGAGCCCAGGATGTCCAGAAGCAAGAGTGAAATCAGTGGTGCTATGGAGGGGCCTGCGAGGAAGTGCAAAGCAGTGCACACTGTGTGTTTGTGTCAAAGGTGTGTAAGACTCTCTTGTCAGACTTATGAACAAATCCAATTTCAAACAACCCAGAATGAAACTTACGTGTAAGTCAGGGGCCTACATATGTGAAAAGATTTATACCTTTGAAGAGCAAAGACATATTTTGGTCGGGATATTCATGTAAATATAGGAGGGCAAAAATAAATACTTTAAAGGTCTACTTCTTTTATTATCCAGTTTTAAGTTTAGAATGCTGCCCACACTTATGTGCATAGATCGATTCCTCTTCAAAACTACAAGTTACCAGTCCTTGAAAATTCTTTGCCATCCAGTTATAGTCAGTCTGCTAGTACCTGAAGCCATGTTGGTGGTGCTTCTCCTTTGCTTTCAGCAGCAATAATGGATGGGTAGCCTACATAGGATTTTTGAGCTCAAATATAAATAAGAGAAATTTATTCACTGATACTGGAGACAACAAAACGATTGGCTCACAAAGGCAGTGTTAAAAATGGATCTCATGAACAAAGAAATGCACCTTGATACCATAATGTTAAGTGAAACAAATGTGACACCACCCTTCAATGCCACATGGTTTTTCTTATATAAGAAACATAAAATAAGAATACAGAGCAAAATAAAAGATAAATAATAGGAAGTAGGGAGATGGATCTTTCTCAGATGGGAAGGGGCTCAAGAGATGTAGGGAGGGGAAAGAGGTGAGAGAAAAGGAATGAACTAAGGAATTGGAATGTGGTGTATATGTATCAATACCATGAAATGTAAACATTATGTACTACAAACATGTAATAATAAAAAATAAATTTAAAACCAAATATCTAAGGAATATTAATATGAGTCACTTGTCATCTAAAATGGTTCACCATATTGCTAGGCACCCTCCTCTTCAGGATAGCACATGTACCCACTGCCTTTCCCGAAAGGAGAGGAAGCAGTGACCCTCTGCCTAAGAGCTTGGGGGGGGCTGTGCAGCTTTACGGAGAGTGGTGGGGCTTCATGTGAAGTGGCTTTACAAATTCCATTTCTAACACTATTGGGAAAAATTCCAAAGGCCCAACAGCTTTGGGACCTATGTGATTCAAAGTGCAAACTTACATTTGTTGCAGTTGCATGATCCTAAAATTCCTTGTATACAAAATTCAAGTCATCTTTAAATGAAGGGCTTCACACTAATTTATACCCATATAAAGACTTCCTTTACATCAGTTTAAGAACTTACTTTCATCATGAAGACCCACATATTTCTTGAAATACAATATATCCCTTCAGTAACAGAATTAGCCTCTGCTGAAAACTTGGAACACTGAGAAATGGTTTTAAGTTCCTCTCTTCAGAGGTGTTAGACAACATCTTTTTGAAGACAGTTGGAGAGTACGTGCTATGAGCTATGTACTCATAGAGTATGCTCTTAGAACTGTGTACACTATTGTTTTGAGAGCTTGCAAAAATGCTCTTGAAGTAGATTTCAGTTACTCGTCATCTCTGATAGGTTACATGAATGAGCCTGTGATCCAGGTTTTCACAGGATGGTGTCTTTCACACTCCAAAACATGGTAGGGCTGCAGTTACCCCAATGGTGAACCCCTCATGTGGGATATGTACATGAGTTTTTTCTTCATGTCAGAATGGTAATTGAAGACCTGGTTTGATTGATATGGCAGAAATCCTAGAGCCATCACTGACATAAGGATGAAGGAATGCATGTTGTAGCAAGTAGGGGTGATATTTGTACCCATTATTGAAATGTCAATGGAGAGCCAGTTTAGAATGACAACATCCGATTGGTTGCACTTACTTTTCAGTTGTTCTGGCAGAAGACAGTTGGAGGCCCTCATCTATGACTGTGCTTCACAGGGACCCAGAGCAGGCAGTTAGGAGGCCCTGGCTCACCTTGTTACATAGAAAAAAACAAGGAACATTAAAATTGTGTACAAAGCTTTTCACACAGAGGAAATGTAGATGTACTTGCCAAGGTGCCAACTTTATGTGATATGTCAAACAATGTGACTTCAAATTCATTTTAACGCAGGCAGAAAATTTCAAAGAGTTCACTTTCATAGTTTAGTTCATAAGTTGAGAGTTTTTGACTGGCTGCACTTGTATTCTGAATATTCAAGGTCATCCCACTAAAACTGTTCCCTTTTCTTCTTGAGCAAAGCTGCTGATTGTTAAAAGGTGAAAAACAAGTAAGTAAATACATTTCTAATTTCCATAGACATGAAGAAAATCATACATGTTCTTAGAATGAATAAAAATTTGTTTTAAAAAGTGATATCAGTAAAGAGACAAAACGTCAGATGCTGCAGAACTTTCCCTCCTTTTCACCCTATAGCACTGTCACGACTTGTATCTAAATGTCCTCCGAAGCCTCGTACACTAATAGGTGGGGCTTTTCAAAGTGACCGGCTCAGGGGCATGTGATACGGCACTGAACTTGTCTGCAGGTTGATTTAGTACAGTTCTGTGTGTGGAAGGTGAATTCATAGACAAGGGAAGACCAAACTGGCCTATAGTCCGGATGGGACAAAAAGGGAAAGAGGAGAAAGGCTCACTGCCATGCTCCGAGTTGCTCCTTGTGTATTGTGACGTGGGCTGTTTCTCCTTTGCCCTGCCCTTCCCCCATGCTGCCCTACTGTGGAGCCAGGCAACTACGGACTGACACCTTCACAGACTGGAAGCTAGTAAAAATCTTTCATTCTTTAACTTGTTAGGTATTTTGTCCCAGCAATGAGAAAGTAACTAAAATAAGCCCTGAACATTTTGTCACTGATTCAACGACTTGTGCCCTGAAACAAGACCTCCAATGACAACTACCGTTTTTTGTTTGTTTGTTTGTTTTGCCAGGAAATGGATTCTAAACTACAGCTGAAAATAGAACAACAGGGATCTTTACCAGAGTCTAATCTCTCGTGTTTTCTAGATGCAGATATTGTAGTCTGAGTATTTCTTAGCTAGGGAATCCATTTTCTGTTCTTTTCTGTTCATATTGTTCTTAATATAAAACATGCACTTTAAAGGCAGACTTTAAAGGTAAGTATTAAACACTTGGATGTATATTTAATATATTTTATCTGTAATTATTGGACACATTCATTTATCTGTTGTGGGCAGAATTATGCTATTTGTCAAATCAGTATATTAAAGTCTTAACCCTAGTACTGCTTAATGTGGTTGTACATGGACCCAAGATCTTAAAAAAGAAAACTTAGTTAGAATGATATCCATAAGGTGGAGATTTATACACTGTCACTGGTATCCTTACAAAAGGAAGAAATTTGTTCACAACCTGAACAGGTGTAACAAGATAGGGAGAGGATGACCATTCACAGCCAGGAAAAGAGGCCTTGGAAGAAACCAGCCCTTACCACTCTAACTTCCTCCCCCCAGGACTGCACAAAAATAAGTTGTTCTTTTTTAATTCAACCAGTTTATGATACTTTGCTATGGTTGCCCTAGCAACAAAAGCACAATCTTAATATTGTTTTGCCTAATCTTAGACATGGTTGGATAGTTTCTTCAGCCATGACAGTGGTCTCATGTCCTCCTGTCTCCACTGTTCTATTGCTACTGTGGTTCATCTTTACTTCTTCGTTCACATTCTCTCTACTACATTTCAGTTTGCTTAACTTTTAGCACTCTCCTTTGATTCTCTCTTTCAAGTCTTTCCTTATTATGCTCACTCTGCAGAATAGTACCAGGAATCAAACTCACCACCTTGCACTTGCCAGGCAGATGCTATGCCACTGACCTATATCCCCAGCAAAATGATTTTACTAAATACACATTTTTGAGTTTTCTAATGTCCTTTTATTATGTCTGCTCTCAGAACAAAATGGACTGAGGTGGCAGTACAACATAATTCCTCATTTTAAAGTTCTCCATTTTAAATTTCATGATTCATGTCTTAATATATGCACCAAATTCCTAGTACACTAAAAACTTTCAAGAGTATTACTATTCAAAATATAGATATTTAGTGGTTATTGTCAACGAAATGATTTAGCTTAAACTTCTTTGTAGCATAGTGATTATATTTTTATACAAGTTGTATGTGTTAGCAACCCACTTGGGTCCCCTTCTGTCTCTCTCTTGACAGAGCTTTTTTTCCCTCAATAAATATATTCTGCTCTTAACCTCCATTGTTCCTAAAATTTATTCGGTAATTTTTAGAGAACATGAACTCATCCCGGATATCTTTCAGGTTGGGAGCTTCTTTTCCCTATATCATTTGGAGGTCTTCCACCAAGATTGTTGGATGGAGGTAAGAATTTGCTTTTCTTTCATAGACTCTGGATTGAGACTCACTTAGGTAAAAAATTTTTATGCTTCAAATTTTTATGTGCTTTTTCTCATTGCTTATAATTGCTTATGCTTTGTGTCATATAGTTTTGTTAAAATGTTGGTAATTCTAAGTTAAAACATGGGAAGGTTATAAGGTTATATTTCTTTAATGGGAAATTTGTATTCCTATTTTGTTCTTCTATATGTTGCATTTGAACTACTTGCTAAATTTACTGGTATTCCTTGCTTGACTTTATTTAGACAATAGCACTAGACAGTAACATTAGAATGTCCCCTAGTGGACTTTAATTTAAACTGTAAAATGGGTCTTTTAAAATCTAGTCCAGACTTAGAAAATATACATGCCTATATAATAAAACATGGGACTCCTTCCGCTATTTAAAGGACATTAGTCAGTGGCCATTCTTAAGACTTGGAGGACAGCTTTCACCAGGACAGACTGGCTGTGATCCTCCTCTGCACCCTAGAGGAATTGTCAAGCCTGTTCTACTTCACTTTCCTTTCTCTGACCCTACTCCTAATCTTTTCCTGCCTCTTTATATTTTCCTTTACAGAGGCATGTGAAATTAGAAAATAGAGAACTCTAGACTGTTCCAACTAAATGAAGCCCACAAAAAAATGAGTATTTGGTAAAACCAGAGATAGAGAAGTCATTTTAGAGGAGGGACATATACTCCATCTCTGGGTCAGATGAGACATTAGAATTTTGCCCTTCCAGGAGAGCACACATAAAAGCCATGTTCTGGCTTAGTGTTCTGGGCTGGTCTCCCAGGCCTTGGGAGGCTGAACCTGGACACAGTGGAGAGAACCAATTCCTAGATGACATCAGAAAGACCTATCTTCAAAAACAGCACACTTACAGGTTCAAAACACATTTAGCCTAAGGGGAGATCTCTGACTTTTCCTATTAGGTCTATTTATCATTTATTTGTATAAGAAAAATATTTTGACAATAAGTTATGGGCTTTAAAACTTTATTGTAAAGCTTAAAAGTGCTAGGTAATCTTGTTCAGGCTTTTAACTATTCCTTATAGAACTCTGACAAACAGTGGTTACTCTGCCAGCTAGTTATACATTCTTAGAGCAGCTGCCACTCTGTAAAGCAGGGGACAGGTTTCCCCAACATCTCTTTTGTGAATCCCCACCGAAGTCAATGTTTGGATTGTATGTTGACCAGGGAGACAGCTGGATTCCCTCCTGGAGACTGATCCCTGATTGTGGGCCAATAGAAACTGAGAAAAACTGAGGGTTCATGGGCAGAGCTACTGTCTGGTGTTTACCCAAAGGTTTCTCAGTGGAAACTGGCTCCTGACCACAGAAAAATCTCCACTTATCTATCATACTTATGGCTCTCTGCTAGTAAACTAGAAACTCTCCCCAAGCTTTCCAGTACAACCACTGAACTACCCTCCCTTGAAAAATTAGGCTGAGGCCGCTTGCAGCAATTTACATTTTATAGCAGCTAGCAGGGGGACAATTCACACTTGAGCCTTACTTATGCTAAAAGTAAGAAGGAGAGTTTAGTCAGCTTTAACTAATGTGCCTTTACCAACATGCAAAATGTGATTGCGAGATGATAAATATAAGTTTAACGAGTGAGCTTTAAAAATTTAAACGTAGCCTTTTCCTGTTGCTAGGAAAGGTTGCCTAGGTGATTAGAGAGAGAACACAAGTGTCAGGAGACTTCTTTGCCCTAGGGAACAGAGAAAAATCCATCCAGTCAATTGTTAGTTCTATCTAACTCTAAAGGTGACCCCCTTTGTAGCGTAAGAAGTACCCTGACTACCTTCTATGTATACCCTCTTCCAAAAAAAAGCAATAGTTTATTACCAAGATATATTCCCTTCTTTAGACATTCCTGTCACAAGACCAACTATAACTTATGCTTATAAATGTCTGATAGGAGTCAGTGCACAGTTCATGAGCTTTCTGGGAGGATAGAATTGCACTCTGGTTTGAGGGTGGATTAGGATGGTCGGATTTTATCTTCTGCTCTCTCCAGATGGCACCCACTTGCTCTGGAATGGAGTGTATTCAAGGGATGCCTTGGTGGTATAAAGGTCAATTAGAAATAAGGAGGGGATCTCCCAAATATTTATTTCGATATTTACTTACAGTTGAAATTTGTTACTCCTTTAGAGTGCATCATTAAGCACTGGAATGTATTTGACCCTTACACATTGAAAAAGAGTTGCTCAATATTTTTCTGCATGTGCATATGGCCTACATATTCCAAAATTAAATGCAGAACCAAAATTAAATGCAGATTAATCATTAATTTTGATGTTGTTTTACAACTAAAAAGATACTGTAAAAAAGAAGGAAGTTGGTCAGAAATGTCCCATGTGCATATTTTCTTTGCAGTAAGAAATGGTCCTTATTTATTTTCAAAATGTAGATGTGAACCACAGAAAAACCAGACACCTCAGGCTCTTAAGACATTCACTGTCCCAGAGCCTGATATGGCTCCACCCTGCCATTTGGAGTCTGAGTACAAGACAGCCTTCATCAAAGCCTCACCTACCATAACTAAATATAAGGTTTCCCTTGCCCTCTTAGAGGATGGAGCTTCTAGACCATCCATAATCCCATCCTTAGCTGAGTTTATGCAAGTTCCTCAAGGACAGTATCCTTTACATGAAGTAAATGCAGAATTTAAAACTTTCAGAGTGCAAGTGCCTTTTTCTCTCAGTCACCTAGAACAGATAAAGTTAGATCTTGGAAAACTTTTAGCTGACCCTGATAAGTACATTGAGGTCTTTAGAGGCCTCACCCAGACTTATGAGCTAGATTGGAAAGATGTAATGATACTCTTAGGTCAAAAATTAACTTCTAATGAGAAATAAGCACATTACAAGACCCTATTACATTTGGGGATGAACATCATCTTGTTAATTTTAAATCACCAGATGACAAACAGCTAGGGGAACAACCAATTCCCACTGGAGCCCAAGCAGACCCGTTAGGGGTCTAACAGGCAGAAAGGAGACTGAAGCAGGAGATCTTTGCAAGGGTGTATTCTTGAAGATCTAAGAAAGATAAAAACCAAGCCTTCTAGTTATTGTAAATTTTCAGCTGTTTATCAAGAAAAAGATGAAAACCCCTTCTGCTTTCTTAGAATGTTTCCTAGAGGCACTGGTAAAACATACTTTCCTAGCTCCTGATTGAGTAGGACAGATTTTGCTGAAAGACATGTTTATTACCCAGGCAGCCCTGGATATTAAAAAGGAGCCATAAAAGACAGCTTTTGCTCCAGACAGCTCACTTGATACCTTAGAAAAACTGCCTTTATAGTATTCTATAATTGGGACTGGGAGAAAACCCGAGAGAGCAAAGAGATCAAAACATTTGTTGTGGCCTCAGAAAACCCAGACTCTAAGTTAGGTATGATTCTCTGGGGTCCAAGAAAAGCTCAATGACTAGGTTGATCTGCTATTTCTGTCAAAAGCCAGGTCACCTTCAGAAGACTGCCTTAAATGCCCTCCGAGCCATGCCCTGACAGCCATGGCAGCCACTGGAAGGAAGACTGCACACTACCTTTTGAGTTCCCATGTTTCCCACCTTGGACCCATCCTGAGTGATGGTTTTACTCTATAAAAGTCCCTATAAAAGACAGGTTCCTTGGCAACACACTTGGGTCCCCTTCAGTCTCTCTCTTGGACAGAAACTTTCTTTCCCCTAGTAAATATATTCTGTTTTCAAAAAAATAAGTTGTATGTAGTAACTATACATAATGAACTATTACTCAGCCATAAAGGATAAATTCAAGACATCTGTGGGAAAATTGACACACCTTGAAACATCTTGCTAAGTAAAATAAATCAGGACATAAATTTAAATGCCATATGGTTTCTTTTATTTGAATAATCCAATAAACAAATAAAGAACAAAATAAAATATTGATAGAAAAAAGGGAGATAGATATTCTACCAATAGGAAGGAGACCAAGCAAGAGACTGAGGTTGGGAAAGGCAGCGAAGGGCAACCAAATGAGATATAAAAATATTTAAGATGTATCATGTACATGTACTGGCTCCCCACAATGAATGCAAACTCTATGTGTCCCAAATGTAATCTAGCAGTAACAATAACAACATAATAGTGAGAAAGGAGATCTAGAAGCAGAGATGGATGAGGAAGGGGGATAAAATGAATCAAAATATATTAAATACATATATCCATCCCATAAGTTGAATGAAAAACATCATGTACTCCAACGATGTAGTGATGAAACATTTTTAAAAAGCTGTAGGAATTTTTTCTCTACTTAGGAAATTCTACAATTCATTAACCATGAAATTGTGGTTTGGTTAAGCACTGGAACACTCGCTAAACTCAGTGTTATATTGGTGGCTGCAATCCAGATTATGTCTGATGCAATCAAGAAACTTTCTGAGTATCACGCAGAGCAAGGCTTACTACGTCATTGTTTAGAATATGTATTCATATTTTCTGCCACCTGCAGTTTACCGTGCGTCACTAAACTGCACCCTCCCTAACAGTGCCACTAAGTTATGCCAGCTGTGTAGAGGAAAACTTTTACGCAGGAAGAAAAAACTGGAAGACAATTTTTCAGAAACAGAATAGCTTCATGTTGAAAGCATAAGCATTGGAAATGAGTGGAAAAATTTGAAGAACTGACTCTAGAATGTGCTTAGTGTGTCCAGGGATTCAGGCTATTGGAGAAACATTTTATCACCTGTTAAGTGACCTCATTAGTAGTAACTATTTCACAGGTGGATAAACATAGTGCTATCTATTACCATTACTGTGTGAAATATAAACGAAAGTTCAGTGAAAGCGCAGGTGTCAGCTATATAACTAAGAGCTCAAGGAAAGTGTGCTGGTGGAACTGAGCAAGGATTTCCACTGCTCAGCTCTGGGATTAGTGAGACTCTGCTGGATAACTACACTCTCCTAAGTGTCACCTAGAAGAGCATGTGGGAGTGTCAGAATCCTAGGTGGGCTTTTCCAAGGAGAACAGGAGCTGAGCTGTCTTAGCACACTTTCTTCCTCCAACTATCCATGCAGCAAATCACAGCTTCTTTTGGAGGGATAGGTGAAAGGTCATAGTGAAGAGAGGCCAGGAATTATTCCGAAGGATGTTCTTTCACGTGGAAGGATGTGGTGAGAATGTGTGTCACCCCACAAGCTCAAAATCTAATCACTACTGTGACTGTAGTAGCAGATGGGGCCTTTGGATGGATTTAGTGAACTTAAACAAAAAAGACTCCAGGGAAGACTCCTCACTGCTTTCTTGTGAGGTCAGAACAAGAAAGTAATACCTAGAACTGAGAAAGTGGCCTTGAAGTAACACACAATATGCCCATGTTAGATTTTGGACTTCCTAGGTTCCAAAACTGTGATAAATAAACATTAGCTGTTCATGAACTGTGCAGTTTATGATCTTTTTTATAGCATTCTAGTGGACCAAGACAGAAAACTGGTGTGGAGGGGTGGGACTGCCTCTATCACAAATAACCTAAGGTGTGAAAGTGTCTTTGGAACAGGGGAATGCTTAGAGGCTGGAAGAGTTTTGAGATTCATACTAGAAAAAGCCTACATTTCTGTGAATGGATCATAAAGGATTAGATAAGGGCTCTAAAAAAAAGAGGAAAGGCCTAGAGAAAGTCTTAATCTCAGCGAATTATAAGGGGTAATGAATAGAATGCTGGGAGGAATATGCATGGCAAGAAACATCCTGATGAGGTCTCAGATGAGTAGCATAGCGTTGTAAACTAGAGGAAACATGATCATTGCTTTAGAGCAGCAAATGCCTTGGCTGAATTGTGTTCATGTCTTAGTGTTTTCTGGAAAGTAGATAGAACTGGAGGATATTGGGCTGGAGAAATTTCTAAACAAAGTGTTGAAGATGTACCTTGCTTTCTCTTGAATGGTTACAGTAAAATGTGAGATGAGAGAAAGAGATGAGTTTTTAATCAAAAGGGAGCAGAGCCTAATGACATGGAGGATTGTCAGTTTGTCCATGTTCTTAAACAATGAGAGAATGGAATCTGGAGAGAACACCGAGGATGCGGCCAACAGTAGTTTCATAAGTAGGTTAGTATCGATTGCCTAGATACTTTTCATCCAGCCAGTGAACACATAACCCTGAAGGCATTTCACGGAGCACAGGGCTTCTGCTCCTGTTACGGTCCCAGAGTAAAGAGCTGAGGGGACAGAGCATATTTAAGGAACAGCCATAGAGACCCAGTAGGCTTTAGAGATTTCTAGCTTTTGTCAGTCCCAGATTTTACTCTCTGCCTTCTAATGCTATTGCTTGTTAACCCAACACTGGCTCCACTGGCCCAGGTGTGACATGAATTATGACGGCTGCTCCTCCCTAAGGTGCTTGGCGGCATCTGTGTGATGACATTTACACCAGCAAGTAGGGCACTGTCAAAGCAACCCAGGCCTGGCTACTCTTACCTGAAGGCTTGAGCCACTTGGAACTTCAGGTGCATGACTCAGGCGGGTGCTCCCCATGAGGCCAGAGGAGTGCCCACAGACAGTACCCACTCGGGCAGTGCTTACTGGACTGGTGAGAGGTGGGAGCAGCGCTGAGACCTCAGAGCGGTAAACCCACCAGAATGCAAACCCGGCACAGTAAAATGGTACCTATCTAACCTGAATCCAGAAGATCTGCAACATGGGCTACGTCTACTAAAGATATGCAGACAGGGATGTGTGGAGTCTGCAGAACGCAATCTCTTCCCCAGGTATCTTAAAGAAAGGATATAAGTCAACGATCATTATTATCAAGGCTTAAAATTTAACGTTGTCTATCCTGTTGGGTATAAGATTTAATTGAGGTCTGATACTCCTTTCCTCATCCCTGTTTCTATCTTTTGGGACCGAAATAGCTATGCTATCTCTAGCCCGCCAGATATGTTCTGTAATTTTACAGGCTCAAAGCTGGAAGAATATTTGCTTCAGAATGAATCAACATGAATTTCACCCATATTTAATTTATATTTAAATAAGAGTTTAGACTTTCATGTTGATGCTGGTATGAATGAAGGCTAGTGGGGATGTTGGGATGGAATAAATACTATTATCATCTCTCTAGGCTTCTATTCCTCCATATCTGAGTTAGAGTACTTTATAAAGGATGGAAATTTTCTCACAAGTTTTGGAGGGTACAAAACTTCAGACAAAGGCACTGGCAATATTAGTTGTCTGGTGAGAACAATTCTTCTAAGGTTGTGCCTTGACAGTGAATTCTTGCAAGGGAGGAACACTGTCCTCATGTAAAACAAAGTGGGAGCGACAAGAGAATTGTACATTCCTTGAATCGTCTTTTATAAGGACCTCAATCACAAATTGGCAGTTAAATTTCATCACTGAGTTTTGGCTAAAACATGTGCTAGCCACAGAAAGTGCATTTACATGGGAGAAGAGCATGACTTTTAGGGGCCAGTGATGAAAGCCTATAATATGAATGTTAGTACCTCACAAAACTCATGAACTGAAACCTAATTACCAATGTGAGATAAGGTGTGTCTTTGGGAGGAAATTACATGATGGAAAGAGAATCCCACAATCTAGTGCCCTTATAAATAGGTCCAAGACAGACTCTTTCTGCCATGTCAGGACACAGTGAAGGAGTGTTTGTCTATGGGAAAATGAGCCCTCATTAGACAATAAACATCCCACAGTCTTGATCTTGGCCTTCCCAGGCTTCAGACAATGAGGCACAAATATATGTTATTTAATTATTTAGATTTGTTGAGACAAGGTCTTCTTATGCAGTTCAGAATGGTCTTGAAATCAGTTTTTTGCCCAGGCTGGCTCAAACTCACAGTGATCCTCCTGCCTCAGTCTCCCAAGGGTGGGGGTTACAGACTTGCACCATTACACCAGGCAATATTTGTTATTTATAAACTGCATAGTTTTTGGTATTTTGTTACAGCAGCCCAAATAGTCTAAGACACAGAGTAACTTGATGTGTAGCTACAGAGGATTCAAATCTTGGCATGGGACCAGAAAATAAAGAACAGTCTAACACAGTTTAATACAAAAGAGGTTTTAGGAACTTCAGTTTTATTACCTTTCTTTCTTGTTTTCCCTACTATGCTGAGTAGACATCTTTACACTTGTTGTGCATGTCCCATTGCAAACTATGTCCCATTTCCATCAGTTTGTCCCTTTCCATCAGTTTTCAGCTAAAGAATCCCCAATGTAGGAATGAGATTGTTAGTGCTAAGGTAAAGATTGTGTGCAAATCAAGAAGTATGTGTAACATGTGACAATCCATTGTCTATAAGAAATAGATGTCATTTCTAGACAACTTTGAAAAAATAAAATTCATGGGACAGTTACAAGGTTTTTTTGTCTCCAAAAATAAACAACTCTGAAAAAAAAATCTGAGAAGTAATGCAGCTTAGCATTGAAAATTGTTGAATCTTACTTTGAAGAGCTGCTGTACAATTCACAACTAGCTGAATTTTTTTGACTGATAAAATAGGGCTTCATTATCTTGGACTGCATGATAGTTACATAAACTAACAAGGCTGACCTATGGTGATAAACACATGGGAAAAGGGAAATGCTCTGACAGTGAAGCAAAAGAAAGCAGGCTTTCTCAAAGAGAGCTCTGAAGTTGGAATGGTAATGAATATGGGGAGAAGAAAGGAAGAAGAAAATTGGAAAAAGCAGGAAACTCATAAAGGAAAATAAACAAGCAAAGAATTTACAATCATAGTACATGTAAATATACTATTCTGTTAACTACAAGAATTGCACAAATGCATTATACAGGATTCTAGAAATAGGCTGTTTGTCAAGACAAACTATAAAGTATTAGAAAGAGTTCACTTAAAGGGGTCACACTATTATAGAAAGCAAACAGTAACCAAAAGGCTGATGTAACGCTATTAATATTATATGAAAAATATTTTTTAGACAAAATACTTTGGTAAAGTAAAGAAGTAAAATATCATACTGAAAAGATCCAATTCACCTGGAAGACAATTAAGTTTGCACACAATTTTTATACTTCTTCAGTTAAGGGAAAAATCAAGCAGGCAAAAAAATCATTGTGGATATAGATTTGAATGGTGTAATTCATAAGTTTGATAAATTAGTGATTGCACTCCACAAGGGATACAGATGAAAAGGTGAGTTTGTAGTCAAAGATCCAAAACTAAGGTGAAAAATATTGTCATGATTTCAGAAGTACATCAGAAACATTAGAATTCACTACACATCCAACTAATAACAAAATCAGTCTAATCAATGATGGTTTATTGTATGACAGTTTCATTCAGTTATTTCTCTCCTTCAGTTCCCCTAGAATTATTTCTGTTTATCATTTCTAATGATTAAATTCAATCTCTTAATTATGCTTAATGACAATGGTTAACTGTGTGAGAGCTATGCACGCTGCAATGTCAAATAACTTGCAATTATAGCAAATGTATTGCCAGGCTGGAGGACCACTACACTGCCAGTGTGAAGACAGTGAGATGGTGAAAGTGTGAGAAATAGGCTTTGTCAGAGCACAAGGCCAAAGTGGCTCCATTTTGGATTTAAATGACCGGGCCCTCAGCTCACTATCCACCAACCCACTGTTAGTATGCTGACTCCAGGAGATGGTGACTATGTACATTTTCCCAGAACACAGCCAATTTCCCAGATAAAGAATCAAGAACTGCCCATTCCATATTACACATTTCTCCCTAACTTACCTAGTGATGTACCAGCCCCCACCCCTCGTGGCCCTCAAGGTAGTAAACCACAATAAACCCTAAGCTTTTGAATTCAGCCAATGAATTTAAGCTCTTTCTCCTGCATTGGGGGTAAAAGGCACAACCTTCCTTTGTCCTGGAAATCTGCTACTGCATGCTTGTGCTCCTCTGCAGACGTAAACTGCCTCATTGAAATTACTTGATATCTAAGTGCTTTATTCTCTGCACTAACAAACTGAGTCTGGTTGCTTATTTCCAATAAAATACTTCAGGAAGACATGTGGTTGCAAAAACTCAGGTGGAAAATATGGTTTGATACATAAATAATGCTTTTCCTATTTGATTCTGAGAAGTTGAGAGAGAAAATGGTGGGTAAGTAAATATAATTTTATGAATGGTAAATGTTATGTGAGAAGAATCCTTCCATATGTCTGAGACTGAAATGGATTCACTAATAGTACAGCTTAGATTAAGGGGAATTTGAATCTCAGTCTTAAGCAGCAGTGAAAAATAGTCTCCTGTACTAAAGAGGGAGCCTATAAAACATAGGTCATAGAGAAGTTCACAGAAACACTCTCTGTACGTAAGTTGCAGAGTCTTAATAAAAGAAGATAAACGAGGCATGAGTGGTGCCTATTCTTCCTCTCCCAAACTGAGTAGTAAAATAAGCTATTTCTGAAGTCAGAGAGTATGTGTGGACAGAGAGGCCAAGAGTGTCACACAAATTGATGTACCACTGTGTGGAACTATCACTCAGGGAAAAGAGATTTCCTCCTCTGAGGAGAATAACCTCAAACATACAGGCAAGTGGTACACTCTGGTGCATTCTAGTATCAATCCCAGTGCAGGATTCTACAGGGATTAGCTCTGCCTCCTGCACTTCCTGTAACTGCCCTTGGGAGACATTTCATCCCTTTTTGTTTATTTTTCAGACTGGACCCATTCTTAATGTTTTTGTCATCTAAATTCTATGAGACAATCTGTCTTTTCTCCTCACCAGGATGTATGTCTACACAGGGAGAGGAGAAAGAACTAAAGGTAAGTGAATAGACTTCAAAGTCAAGAGAATATTATCTCAAGCCCCAGCTCTGCCTCTCCTGATTTTGTGAAAATTAGGCCAAATAAATTGAATTTTTCTACTCCTTGCTTTCCTGGTCTGTAAAATAGGGGTGACCTAATTTTCTATTGATAACATAACAAATCTTCACAAACTTAGAGACTTAGGGCAACACAAACTTATCATCTTAAGAGTTCATGAAGATAGAAGTCTAAAATGGGACTTATAGGCACAAATCAAGAACTGGGCAGAACGGCATCCCTTCTGGAGATAGTAAGGCAGTGGTGGTGAGATGTAGCTCAAGGGTAGAGCAATTGCCTAGCAAGCACAAAGCCCTGGGCTCAATCCCTGGCCATGCAAAAGACAGTGGTGGTGAACCTATAGCATGCAGGCTATTTGTCTTTCTTTTAAGACAAAAGATGTTAATGTATGTGTCGTTTTTTTCTGAAGTAAAACTCAGTATCCAGGTTTAATTGTAGTGTTATCACTTTGTGATAAGTAAGTGGGATTGGGATTGCAGTTGGCCACCTGGGGCCTAAAAGGTTCAAGATCACTGCTCTAAGAGAAGCTATTTCCAGCTTCACCCTGTTACCATCACTCCTTGATACTTGCTCATTTCCTTATTGTTCTTATGTCTGCTTCTATTCTCTTGTTTCCTTTTTATAAAATTATTATGAAGACTTTAATGATTACATTGGTACGAACTAGACAATCTAGAAAAATCCCATATCAAGATCCTTATGTTAATCTCATTAATAATATTTCATTTTTTCTTATAGGGTAAACATTTAGTGGGGTAGATAACCAAAAGTGGACTTCTTTTGGTGCCTATTGTTCAGAATTAAAGAAGGGTTATAATAGAATCATCTGTTGGGCTTATTGTAAATGTTCTGTAAGGAAAATATTTATAACACAAAAAATGTATAGCATACTTAGTATTCAGTTAATAATACTATTTTAAATTGAAATTATAAATTTATATTCATATATATTTGTGACGTATAATATTTATATTTAGTTTGGGAATTGGTACATTAAACCTTTAATTGATAAAACTGTATACTTATAAAATACAACATGTTGTTTTGAAATATGTGTAATATACCAACATCCCATGATAAAGATAATCATTATATACTGTGAACATGTACTAATAAAATTTAACAAAGAAATATGCATACATTGTGGAATTAAAAATAGTTGACATATATTATTTCATATATTTATTCTTATTTATGGTAAGCACACTTAAAATCTATTCTCTTTGTGGTTTCACATTTAATTTATTACCATAACTATGGTTACTTGTCTTAACTGCAGTTTTCTCTTTGAGGTACAGATCCTCATGTAGTTCCTACTTTTAGCCCCTTGGAACCACTGCTCTAGCCTCTGCTTCTGTGAGTGATACCTTGCTACATTCCACATGTAAGTAAAGTCATCTAGTATTTTCCTTTCTGTGTCCAGCTCATTTTACTTAGCATAACATTCTCTAGGCAAGCACATGTTGCCACAAATGGCAATATTTCCTTCTCTTTGATGGTGATATTACTGTTTTTATGAGTTACTACTGTAGCTGCTACTGACTGAAACTACAGAGAGCAAATGATCTAATTCATGTAATTCAGCAGTTCATTTTATACCATAATATAATAAGAGATTCTATTTAATCTCCTTTAGAATTGTCAAGTATTAGCTATTCTTCTTGACCAATCAAAATAATTTTTCCAGTATTTGATGGAATTTCTTTCCTTGTGGAAGTCAGATATGGGTATTTCCAGGTGCTCTTTCAGCTCAGGGCCAGGAGTAAGCCTAGGCTTTTACAATCAGATACACCTGTGCTAAAACTGGCATCCGAAGACAGGTCCACACGGAGCCGGTGCATGGGAACCTTTCCAGTGATGATTAGAGCAGCCTCATCTGCTTCCAGAAGGGCAGCAGAAAGGGTTCCAGCCGGAGAATTCAGGTCTACCATCCGCAAGGTCCTGTCCACAGGCACAGACAGCGTTTGAAGCCTGCAGTGACTGTAGCATCTGCCCTAGAGCAGCGCCTAGCCTTCACAGTCCTCCACCTTGGCTTCCTAAAGGTGGATTATCTGAGGTACCAACTTTAAAAAATGTCTTCTTTCTTTTTGCAGCCACTATGAATTTGGAGATTTTTATTTGGACTCTGCTATTAAATTAATTCTTCTTTGATGACAGGAACTCCACATTTTGCTTCTTATGTCTAGTGCTTCCTAAGACATATGGATATATGGCCTATGTAGTAGTCCCAGGAATAACTTGCTAGGAAATTAAAATAGGTAATACAAAACTGGATTGTTTATTGGCACAAGTGAAAAATACAAATCAAATTATAATCAGAAATGTTTCTAGAACATAACACCACATAACCATAGCAAATTAAATCAGTATGAACACATAAGAAAGCTTAAAACTCAAAGGAAAATGAAACTTGGTAATTTCTGATCCTGTTGTCTTGTTCTAAAATGATAAAGTAAATAGGTACTACAGAGAAAAATTATATTAAGACATGAGTTGTCTAAAATCAGTGCTTTCCTTCTTTGTGGCAAGCAAATCATACCTAACTCAAAGCAGCAGGGTGATGTTTTAGTGTTTTGGACAGTGGGCTCCATTTGTGTAATTTAGAAAAATATTCTCTTAAAGGTCAGTTTTTTAGTATTTTATAATTTAAGTGTTTCAGGTTATAGATTTGGGTCATTCAAATGGCATAAAATTAAATCAGGATAGTACTTTCATTTTCATCAAAACACAAAAAATTAAATGCCATTAGAAGATGAAGCCATGGAGATGCCTATTTCCTATTTTGCTGAATAACATAGAAATGCTTAAATGAACTCTGCTTATTATCTGCTTGGGTGTTTTATCTTACAGAAAAGTGAAAATCTAGATTATATCTTTTATAGCACATCACTCAGACTGCTCTCTTTCCTGCTCTCATTTGATCCTCTGGCTTGTTGATTGCCAGTAACTTTCAAGAGAATTGAGATTATATGTGCACTAATGAAGAAAAAAGTATAAAATAGACATAGAAATATTATTTAAACTTGTAGAAAATGGACCTTTTCAGAAAAATAATGCTTTAATTGTACTTTGTATAAATTATATTAAATTTACTAGATTGACTACTCCTATGTTTAAATAGACATTAAAATTAACTTTAAATACCAAGTTTTAATGGCAGTGATGATGAAAATGCTCTGAAGTAGGTGACTTGGTTAATCTACTAGATCTGTTGTTTTATTTTTTCTTTACATTTCCGCATTTTTTGCCATCTCCTGTTTTTGTGCATCAGAGGGAGAAGGAAGAAAGGGACAGAAAAGGCTTTTGTACTGTTCCTGTGACAACAGGCACTCAGTAACTACTGTTCCTTGATGGAGACCTCAGTCAAGCCCTTGACGAGTCCAAGATTTTAACAGGTGCTCAGGAGGATGAGAGCCTTCCTCTACTGGTTGTAGACATTCACGGGGGGATGAATAGTATCATTTAAAAATCGACACTAGTTAAACAATTTCACACATTGAGCAGAAAATGGAAACTCCTGAAATTGTGTTGCAAATAATGCGATCACAGACCTGAGGAGAAAATGCAGGTTAGAAATTCATTCCTCCTTTTTTGATGTACTTCCCTAAAGAGTGCAAGTCCATCAGAGAAGTCAGGTGATCAGCATGTGCTATGGTTAAACCTAAAATGTCTCCTAAAAGACTGTGCTTAGGGGAAAGGCTTTTGGAAGGAGGGTGACTGGATCATAGGTGTGTTATACCCCTCAGTGTATTAATCCTCTAGTAAGTTCCGAGTTGAATGTGCTGTCAGGACTGCTGTTGTGGTCTGAAAGCCAGAGCACTGGGGTAGGAGCTCGGCGTGTCTGCCCATCGAGCCCCTCCCTTCTCTGTCTTCCTTCCAAATGTCCTGGGACGTGCAGTTGTTTTCTGCGAAGCTCCTTCACCATGCAGTTTCTGCCTCAGAACCAGCCAACCAGATGCTGACGCCATAAGCCAAAGTAAATGTCTCCTCCTTTAGTCTGTGGGTACCAGTTATCCTGTCTCAGTGATGGTAAAGTGACTAAGAGAGAAATAACTATCAAAATTGGGGTCATTGTTGTGGCTGTATGTGGACATGTAGTTTAGAAGCCTTTGGAACTGCTTTGCAGGTAAAGTTTTGAAACCCAGAGAAGCCCTAGAAGGTTGTAAGCAGAGCTTGCTGGGTGACACTGGTCAAAGCTCAGATGAATAGAATATTCCCAGAAATAAAAACCTTAGAGGCCAAACTCAGTAGGTTTCACCTAGAAACAGGAACCCCCTGACAATTGGAGTAGACAACATCTGTGTTACACCTCGGCAGAAAGTGTGTCTTCATTTTGCCCCTGCCCTAGGATTTGGGGGAGACTCAAGTTAATGGCAATGGACTTACTTATATCAGAGAGGAAATTTCAAGATATCCCAGGATCAGGCTGAGGTAGAGTTCCTGCTGGCTGGTTTGGCCAAATTTATAGTGAAAATTAGGAGTAAATGACAGTTTCATGGTTTGAAAAAGTTGCAGTTTTATCAGAAGGGAAGTTCTTGAGAAACTGGAGCAGAGGAGTGTGTGCTTGCTGAAACTATTGACATTAAAAGAGAATCCAAGTAGTTTGCATCAGGACAGTAGCAAAGATGTCTTGAAGGAATCTGAGGAAATAGCAAGAGTTCATCATTCACAGGCTCAAGAGGGCAAAACAGTAAATTTTTCCCTTGAGAGGAGAAAATGTGGGTATCCTATTCATTCAGAGGTACAGAGAAAAATATTTCTACAATTTCAGTCAACCAATAACTCAGAGGACACTGCAGCCAAGGTCCGAAGGGCTCTGGTTCCTGCTCAAGCTGATAGCATACAATGGTATTATCTATGTGGTTCTGAATTTACAGACATACAGCAGGCAAGAGTTGTAGAGTCACACAAGTTTCAATGGAGTGCTCAGGAGGCCAACAAATGCATCTCTGAGTGCAGAGTATGAATCTGTGAGAGTGAAGTCAGAAGGGCAATGGAGAACCCCGGAAGTCAGAGATGACAGGAACATGTAATGTCATCTGAGGAAATCCACAGGCAATGAATAGATCGCTGAGAGAGAGACAGACAAAGAGAGACGAGAGGAGAGAAGAGGACAATGGAGGGGAGGGGAGGGGAGGGGAGGAGCAGTGCTCCAGGGACAGGACTTCCTAAGCCCTTTGGAGCTCGTTTTTCACCCCACAGTGCCCTGGGAGCCAGACATACAGCACCAGGATTTAATGTTTGCTCTGCTGGGTTACAGTATTACTTTGGTCCCCTTCCTTTCTGTCCTCCTATTCTTCTCTGTCAGAAGGAGAATGTTTACCCTGTGCCATGTAGTACTGTGCCCTGTTTACCCTGTACTTGGGAAGTGTTTAACTTCTTTCAGACTTTTATAGGCACTCAGAATGAAGAATTCTTCCTAGTCCCAGGGGGAAAACTTTGACCTTAGACTATCAGCAACATTGGATCTATTGAGACCACTGTTAAGAATTTAGAGATGGATTAAATGGAGTTTGCTTGATGAATATGAATCTTTTGGGGTGATGATAAGTGTTATTGTTTATATATAAAATGATCCCCAAAAATGCATGTGTTTAGACACGGGGAGTTTTTTTACAGTGGCTGGATCGCGCGGGCACTCTCCTCGTCAGTGGCTTGATGCACAGAGGAGTGCAGAGCTGCATGTGCT
Organism: Dinomys branickii; assembly: GCA_004027595.1. NCBI lineage: Eukaryota > Metazoa > Chordata > Mammalia > Rodentia > Dinomyidae > Dinomys > Dinomys branickii. The sequence continues at coordinate 84,167 of PVLD010005755.1, forward strand.
GTTAAGTGGAATACAGTCAGAAAAAGCTAGTCACTAGAGGCATGACCCAAGAGAGGATATTTCCCTCTTGGGCTCCTCCCTTTTTTGTCTGCTTCCTGGCTGCCACAGGATGAACAACTGTGCTCTGGCTGACCTTCCCGTCACGCTATCTCTGTGCTGGAGCCAGCCCCCTTGACTGAAACCACGTTACCAAAGTAAACTTCTTTGCTTTCAGTTGTGACCTTCATGTATTGTGTTTTAGAGATGGGAAAGTGACCCAGCTAGCGTGGCGCCCTGTCCAAAGACACAGAGGGAGGTGTTACAAGAGGCAGAGGAGGTTGTTCACAAGAGCTCTGAAGTTCTGGTCAGTTTTCCCATTGGTGGGACAAAGTCCTACACAAATTAAAGGAGGTGAAAGTTGACTTGGCTTATGATTTCTGAGGTTTTGGTTCAGGGTTGGTTGGTTTCCAGGCAGAAACATGGTGGTAGAAGGGCGTAGCAGAGCAAGGCTGCTGAGGAGCAGACACGAGAGAAGAGCTCCCAAAGAGTGATGAACACCCCCCAAAGGCGCATGCCCAGTGACCGCCTCTTCTACTGGTGCCTGCTACCAGCACATGAGCTAGAACACACTGGTGGATTAATCTACTGGTGAGGGTAGCCTCCTCATTATCTGACTGTTTCTCCAGGAGTCTCTTAATCCAGTTATGTTGACAGCTAATATTAACTGGTATGATTTCCTTCCCCAGAGCCTAGCGCTTGCAAGCTTCCAAGGGTGATGAAGCATGTAACTGCTTATGGTGCCTGCAAAGCTTGTCAGAGAGACACTCTGTAAGAGAGAAGTATCCCCAAAGCAGTGAGCTTCACAGTAGACTTCTTGAACCTGAAATTGGAGTCAGTGCCCTAACTAGTGACATCTGAAGTAGCACTCCGAGCAAAAGAGGGAAGTCTAGTTAGAGGGAGATGACCAAGCTCCCTGTGAAAGTTACTGTGCTTTGTTCTCATCAAAGAGAATGAAGGACGAGATAAACATTCATGGACACTTCAGCAGAACTGTCTTTGAAAGTAGAGTCAAAACCACAGAGACACATGTCAGATGAACCTCCTGAGCCAGAGGAAGATGGCACTCAGATACCCCAGCTCCAGCGCCACGTAGCTGAACACTTCTCTCTATACTGAGGCACCATTTTGAAAATAAGGGTGGCTGGAGCAGCTCCTCAAGTGCAATATGTATCAGAAGCTTAAATTTTGACAAAACTGAATTTTTCCCGAATGAAACTGTATTATGCTGCATTTGATGGATTCATGTTAAATTAGATATTTAAGTGTATTTTTCCATTAGAGAATTTCTCTTTTAGAGCAAAAGGCAAAGGGCGAGAGAAAGCGAATGAAATTAGTTTTGTGTGTGTGTGGTACTGGGGCTTGAAATTAGGGTATTCCCACTGTTCCAGGAGCTGAGCTCAAGTTCGCTATCTTCTTGCTTCACCATCCTGGAGTGCTGCATGGTATTATATTTTTTTCCAGAAAGAGTAGTTGATTGGTCTAAGAGTTTAGCAGCCTAGTGTTACACAGGCACCTGGAGGGCTGGGCAGGCTCTCCAACTTTACTTTCCCATGGCTCTGACCACCAGTGAGATATATCAAGAGTCTCTGGGTGTTTACTCAGTACCATATTGGACATCAGTGAGAATTATGGAGTTTCTTGATGACATTCAGCTATAAAGATCAGGACTATATGCCTCTCTAGGGACAAAAATGTCCAACCTGAAGAATATTTCTATGGTGAGAAGATAGAATGGGTACATGTAGGAATCAGTTACTAGCCAGTTCTCACTATTTAGGGGGAATGTAGACATACAGGGACAGGAAAGATATTTCTCAGGGTTTTTCTTTTATTTGTTTCCATTCGCCTTTGACATCATTAGTATATTTCACATGTACTTTTAACTTTTCTTCCTGTAAAATACTAGATATTGGCATGTTTGTAAGCAAATTTGAAATATGATAAAAAAAATAAGAAAAGAGTAAAAGCATGCAGTATGACCCAATACACTCATTCCATAGATGCTATTTTACATTGTAGATATAATTTTTAGTAATTATTTTACCTTTTTAAAGTCTCATTTTAATTAGTAAAATATTATGAACATGCTATCTTCTCCATCACATTTTCTTTGGCACTTTCTTTTTAGAAGGAATTTAAAGGAGCCATTGAAAGACAGGAATTTCATAGCATATCATTGCTTGGCTTTTCCCTGAAACTTCAGAATCATCTGACCTGGATGTTGATATCATGCGAACTCTTTAAGAAAAGAGGTTCCATGTTAGTCTGGCCTAGACACCAAGACTGGATTACCACAAAACAAACATTTTAAGGGAAAAAAATATTGTAAGAGAAAATGAAGAAGGATCCAGGGAAGTTTAGAGAGTCATATCACCCGTAGGTGTGTGACTGGACGAAGGGGGAGAAGGTTGGGGAAGGAGTCTTTGACCCCGCACATGGGGTGGGGGGCTGTGCACCATCAGAGAAACATGGTTTGCATTTGCTGCTGTATTTTCTTGTCCCTATGTCCTACTCACTGGCTGTTAGTAGTCCCATGAGTGGCACAGCTTCTGGGCAAATGAAATAATAGGCTTTAAATCTCAGCCATTGAAACTCTTGGGCAAATATATTTCCTGTAGTCTACCAGAGATGTTTTATGGCCATTGACTAGTCCTTTGCAATCAGAAAAGGTCATTAAGAAGCTTCTCCATGGCTTCTGTTTATAAAGGTGATACCAATGATGAATTCATCATTACTTTAAGAAAGCCATCAAAGTAAACTTTGATGTTGATGGAAAACACTGTTTAGAAATATAATATTTGGTATAATGAAGTCATTTAGCAAGATGAGGAAAGAGCTTGTTTTAAGAACAAGGAAGGTGATTTTGAAGCCTGGTGATAACTTCCAGCTTCATCTTTACATTTGGATCTTCGGTGTACATTTTAAAACACAGTCACCTTGGCTTCTCTTCTACAGTTTTAACTGAGACATAACCATCTTTTTCCCACCACACATTTTCTGCTCTTTTGGGCTATTTCTCTGTCCTGCAGGGTTGGTTACAGCTTATGTTCTTGAATAACTTCATAACTCTGATCTCTAAGCACCTCTTTGGGTCTATAAAATCTATTAAAGATTTCTGCCTCAGTTGAAGTCTATTGTTTAGCAATCCAGTGCTATACAGAAAAGCCACTGGGGTTCTGTGTCTAACAGGCATTGCACAGTACATCCTGTGGTGCGCAGAGTGACTTGCTGCTATTTCAAATGAATTTTGTAGTGAAAAGTGTTTTTTTTTTTTTTAATAACGGGAAAGAAAACCTTTGAATGTCTCACTGATTTCTGTTTGTAAGGATTGTAAACTTATTTTGGGACCAAATCTCCTTACTTAGAGAACATCATTAAGATGGTTTTTTAATTTTTAAAACTGTTAAAGAAATAAATCCTATGGTTCTTACATATCAAAGACTAAGTGGAAGGTGGATGGTTGAAACTGGAAACACTGACAAGTTTGCTTTAGCTGTTTAAGCGTAACCTTTAACCATGGCTGTGACCTTCAAAGTTGGAGAATACGTATTTCCCTAAATACATATTTAGACAGCGTTCTTTCTCTGAATTTGATGATTTATTTATTTTGCAAAATAGTTGTTTATTCAACCGAATTATTTTCTCAAATATTTTAACAGAATATTTTTCGGCCAGCTAATGTTTTGTGCTAGTATTTGAAGGAACAGCTGGGAAAAAATCCGAACTGGAGTCCTAGGGTTTGTTTAGGATGTGCTTTTTGAGGGAATATCAGAATTGGTCTCTCATCGCGAGATTTTCTTTTCCTGGCCAGTTTTCTTTTTTCAAGGGAAGGAAGCTTTGTTCTCCCTGCCAGTCTCTCTGCAGTGGGAAATTTAAGTGGGCCTTGGAATCGAGGAGTAATAACCTCTCTCTATGTCTACATCCAAAATGTCCTGGGAGCCATAGATATCAGAATAAAGATGTCTGGAGGACATCACTCATGGCAGCTGGGCAGGCTCCACCAATTAGAAGCTCAAAACTTGACCTTCCTGGGGGTCAGATGTATGCTTTCCAAGAATAGTATTTTCTTACCTTCAGCTTTTGGTATAATGCCATATGCAGAGGATCATTTTCCCAGGAAAGAGATTATGTGCTCTTCTGTATGAGCCATGTTGCTCTTTTGTTACTTAAAATATTTATCTTAGTTGTAAGCCTCTTGCTTTCTTGACTTTGGCAGTAATGATCATAGTGTATTTGAGTATCCATGTATACATGCATACATACAAGTATACCATCAAATATGTTCTAATTACACAAAATTTGCTGGCGTGTATCGTTTTAATATAAAACACTCCAATTTACCACAATTTCCCTTCATGTCTTTACAGATAGATACATGTAACTGCAATCAATTAAACCATGAAATAAAGATCCTAGTTGTTGGGAATACAATCAACATGAATGAAAACAGTTAAAGACCTAACATACATCTGAGATGCGAAAGGCCGTTCTAACACTACCTTTCCGTATTGCCTCTTCTATAACCATTTTTCAGACATAATGAACTGAAATGAAATGTTTTCAGTGGATTCAGACCTATGTTTTTCTTGACTTTTTTTTTTCTTTTTTGGTACTGGGAATTGAACTCAGGACCTTGAACTTGCCAGGCAAATGCTTGTGCCACACTGAGCTATATCCCTGGCCTGTTTCTTTCTGTCTTGACTTATTTTTGCAGACCCATGTTTTTGTAGTGAAGCATAGAAAAAGTTTTGTTGGTGGAAAGTTCTGAAGATGGAGTGACAGTTTACCCAGATGACTATAATACACTGGATCTCAATCAGGGTGATTTCTATTCTCCCAGAAACATTTGGCATTGTCTGGACATCTTTAACATCACCACTGGTTCAAGGGAGCATTGCTTCTAATATTCAGGTTTGTGAACATAGAATATGCTACTGAACAACCTCAAGTGCACAACATAACCCTGTTAACCAAGATATTATCCCGTGTAGAATGCCAATAGTGCGGGTGGAATCATCATGCCTTGGGCTTCTTTTTGGAAAGTTATCAACTATTGATTCAATTATTTTAGTAGATATGGTTTTATTCTTGTCATTTGTTTGTCTTCCTGTGAGTTTGTGATGTCTGTGTCTTTTAAGGAAATTGGTTCCTAAAACCTAAGTTATCAATTTGGGTGGTTTAGAGTTAGTTCTAATACTTGTGAAATTTTTCTTTTAATGTCCATGGAACCAGTAGAAATATTAGTTCATAATTCCTCCTTTATTTTTAATATTGGTTATTTGTGTGTTTTTCCACCTTAGTTAACCTGTCAAGAAACACATCAGTGTTAGTGATTTTTGCACAAAACTGGCATTTGATTTGTTGATTTTCTCTATCGTTTTACTATGTTCAATTTCAGTTAAATCTGTACTAATTTTTCTTGTTTGATATGTTCTGCTTTTTATAAGGCTTAACTAGCCTTTCATTTATTAAAATGAAAGCTGTTGCCTTTAGTTGAGATCTTCCTTCTTTACTAATAAGTGCATTTAAAATTGCACATTTCTCTCCAAGCACTTTGGTCACAGTATCTTAGAAATTTGGCTAATTTTTATGCAATAGATATATTTTTAAATTTATCTGATCATTGTGTCATTTAGAAGTATACTGTTTAATCTCCAAATGCTCAAGGAATTTTTTTAGTTATTTACTTTAATGCCATTATGATTTATAAACACATTTTATGTGGTTTCTGTTCTTTTAAATTTGTTCAGGTGTTTTTATACTCAATAATGTGATTCTTTTGGTGAATGTTGCATGTGAGTTTAGAAGAATGTTTATCTTGTTGAATGAGGCAAGACTGTCAATTAGATCAAACTGATGATGATCATATGAATGAATGCTCATTGATTTTCTCTGTTTGACTTACCTGTTACAAAAAGAAAGGTGTTAGGATCTGTAGGTATAATAGTGCATTTATCTATTTACTTCTATTATTTTTTGACTTACTTGTTTTGCTGCATGATTGTTAAATGCATTCGAATTATTATATATTCTTGGTGAACTGATTGGTTATTATTTAAAGCCCTTGTTTATCTCTAATGATGTTTCTTGTTCTGAAGTCCACTTTGTATGAAATCAGTATAGCTATTTTAGCTGCCTTTTAAACAGTATTAGCATGATGTATCTTTTTTCTTCCCTTTACCCTTTACATTTATTTTTATATGCAAAAAAGTGTTTTTGAGTAACAAAATACTGAATCTGACAATTTCTATCTTCTAATTATTATGTATGGATCATTCACTTTTTTTCAGATCGAATTCAGGGTCTTACACATATTAGACTGAGTCACTACTTCGGGCGGCCTTGTTCACACTTTCGTTGGTGTAATTAGACTGATCAAATCTACTTAAAGTGTCTCACTGTTTTCCTCTGTGCTTCTGAATTTGTGTCTGTACTCTTCTGAGAAACAGTCTTTTTTTAAGTTTTCAAGATGTGGGGAAATGCTAGATCATATTTTTGTCTACTTTAAAAAGCATATTTTCTAGTAAGTGCATGTAAAATCTGTTTGTACATCTGCTTTTATTCTGAAGATTTCTTTTCATTCTTTCTATGGATGAAGTATTCTTTGTCTATTCAATCTTTAATTAATTATATTTCCCTGGCCAGCTATTTATGGGATGTGACTCTGCATCAGCAAGGGCATGCTAACTACATCTAGGATATGCTGTGTCACCAGGTGTAATACAGCAAAAATCCTTCTAACAAAACCCAGCATGTCTGCTGATACTGGTTTCTCTGCGTAATCTTTGTTCTTCAACATCTAACTCCTGCACGTTGTGTCTCCTCCATCTCATCCTTGTTCACCTCAGCTCATTCTATAATTATTACAGATGCGGGGTACCTCTTTAGCTCTTTACTCTATACATTCTTAACCAAAATGTATTCTGGGATTGTTCTCTAAGCATCTGTTGCCTTCAGGATCACTCATTTTCCCCACTGCTCCTGCCATCTAGGTTGAGCAGTCTCAGCTGATTTTGACTTTTCAAAGTAAAAGTTTATAAACCTTACTTTGTTAACTAATTATTCTGTTGTCCTTGTGGGTTTGCTTGATTTTCAGGAAAAGGAAGGAAATCTAATGATTACACCCAAGCACTCATACTAGAGACTGTGGGGGAGTTTTCTCTCAAAAGCCACAATTGTCCTTTCTTATAATGTGTACTCTAAATTTACTGATCAGTGAGAAATATTGATATTATAATTCTATTTTTACTCTTATGTAAATTTAACCTTTATACATTATATATGTGAGGGATCAGCACCCCCGGATTATGATTGAAATGCAAGTGAGTATGTCAACACTCCACTTCCACCAAGTATCAAGTCTTAATAAACTAAAACACTGTTAAGAATGATTATTAACCATACTTTAATAATTAAACATGTAGCATTTCAATCTGGCCTAGAAAATCACCTCACAGACTGATATATTCTTTACATGAGGAAACATCGCGTTTATTATTTTTCTTGTCACTCCCTAAAACCATAAACATTTAAATCTCTGTAATATTAATTTAATATCCATTTTATCATATTTAAGGGTGAATTAGAGGAAAACATTTTCATTACATTTCCTTTGTTGCTGTTATCCATTTTGAAAATAGTCCTGTGTTTTGTTAGGTCACCTTTTTTTTTTTCCAATAGAAACAATCTCCATTAATCCCTAGAGATCTAAAGCAGAGTTCACTTGGATTTAGCATAATAAGTCCTAGGAAAGTATTTATTTTCAATTTATTTTTTAAACTGAATTAAAAGCACATTGCTCAAAAGGTCTATGCTGACTTGTTTTTAGTTTGATGGCTGCAAAACCCTTTTTGGAGAGAGAATGTGATTTATACAAACATTCTCTGCAACCAGCAATCATTTCTATTGATTAACAGAGATTAAAGCAAAATCCTCCTGCATCACACAGTTTAGTATAGGATATATGTATTAATCTATTTGACACATTAAAAATTTTATGAATTTCAAAATAATTTTGTTTTATACTTGGAATTTTATATCATAGATTCAGTGATTATTTAATTTGGACTCTGAGGAATGTGAAAAAAGAATCTGTAGAAAAAAGAATTTACCATGATGAAAGTAAAACTGAATGTACTTAAAAAGGTATATTGATGACAGACACAGAGAGAGATCAATCCCTTTGCGTACATACACCTTTTAGGTGGTGCAGTTACAGAATTAAAGAGTGAGAAGGCAATAGATGTTACTTGTTCTAATATCTCACTAAAGAGCAGGGCCAGTTTCTCAGATTACATTTGACCTAAATTATCTAAAATATATTCTTTACAATACACTAAATTCTGTTTCTTGGAAACTTTTGTTCTTTATATACTGAAGGTAACGTGTATTTCTAATGAGTACAAAAGATACCTCAAAGTAGATTTTGTTTCTTACTTAAAACGTTTTTCCCCTGGCCTAACATCTTTAGTTCAATCTGCTATATACAAATAATAGGATGTGAGTCCATTCCTATTTTTTTTTAAATTTTGGTGTGCAATGCTATAAAATATAGTTGATTTAAATAAATCTAATTTATATCTGTTCCTTGGAAAGGTTTCTAACATTGGAATACTGGAAAGAGAATAGTATTTAACTTTGGCCTCTCTCGTTTAAAATATTTTTAGAGCATAGAACTTTGAGATCTTATTCTTGTGACTAATCTAACAAGAATTGTAAGCTATATCCTTATCAATATAGACATGTCATATAATTATACTAATCCTTTGGGATAACTTACTTATATGTTGTCACCATTTTTGTCTTCCTCTAATGTAAAATACATTAAAATTGTTGTACAGAAACATCAGTGATAGGAGTCTGATTTTCTCCTTCAGTGAACCCGGTTGGAGGACCATAACATGTCTTTAATGTCCTTCAAATTAATATACAGTCTACCAACCAGTTTCAATTCAGTGATTCCCATGTTGCCAACAATGTACTCAATGCTGAGCAGAGATAAAAGTGAAGCATAAGAGAAAGTTCTTGTCTTCAACATTGGCACTGTTTTAGGGGAAGATAAAGTTATAATTGAAACTATTAAGGAATATAATAGATCTTTTAGACTATTGAACATGTAGTGTGAACTTGAAAAGATAAGTTTCCAGCATGTAATTTAGTTAGCAACATGGGCACTTACTCTGTGTCCAGTGCTGTCCTTTAATCTGTGATAAAGTCATCCAATAACTAAAATGGCATTCATCAGAGAGAATAGTCAAGTAGTCTTCATTCAAAAAATGCTAGTAAATGAAAGCAATCAATGCTTTAAATTTAAATGTATTAAATTTGTACTATAATATTTTCCAACTTGATTATTAAATTTATATTTGAATTTCTTCAATCTCCTTGTGAATTTTTGGATAAAGTTTGAACAGTTCCCAGCGTCCTTTCTATTTAATAACTAACTGCATAACTCCTTTAATTCATTGTACATGAGTACATTTATTAAAATTTGTATTGAAATACTTTGATTAATTTAATTTTTAAAAATTCATATGCCTATGGACTACTCATTTCTTTAAATTGCAGTGTTCTTCACAATAAATATTTCCTAACAGTCCTTTTTATCAATTTCTTATATAGAGAAAGCACTTACACTTGATTAAAATTGTATGCTAGTATTTCTTAATACAGATCTACATTGTCACATTTGAAAGGAAATTTGAAGTTAAATATTCCACTTTCTCTATATCACTTTCAGTTTTCTTTGATAAATACCAAACATTTAATGAACATGATAACCCTTGAATCATATAAAATAAGATAATAGACTATACACAATCTCCTTGAGTTTAGCTCACTTGGAGGCTACTAGTTTCAGGAGGTGCAGTGAATATCAGAAATGCTTCCCAGTAAAAGTTAATTAAGAAAATGGTATTTGCAGTCAATATTAAATAAATCCTGTCTATTAAGTCAATATCAGTTATTAAAACATGTGACTCATTAAAATACCACAGACTAAGAATAAGAAATAACTAGTATTAACGTATACATATTACTTGAGGGCTACACTTTAAAGAAATCCACAGCTATGTCACATAAAACATTGTCTCTCTTTGAATTTTAATTGTTCAGCATATCAGCTAGCTGTTATTATGCAAGAAAGTAGAGCGAATTCGGTAGTTTGCAGCAATGAAGTTTTTTTATTCCATGACCTGGTGGAGCAGAAATCCAAAATTCTGGCTTAGAGTTTCCCTTGAAATTGTAATCAAGTTCTCAGCCAGGCAGGGGGATCATATCAATGTTTGACCAACAATTTACCTCCAAACTCACATAAACATTGGCAACCCTCAAAAAACCTGCTTCCAAGCTCATTGTCGTGGTGCTGGTGAGCCCCAGTTCCTCATACTAGTGCTGCTCTGTATGCTACTGAGTGTCCTTACAGCATGACTGCCCCTTTGGCCTCTCTGGAATTACTTCAGTGAATATAGCTAGCTTCTCCTAGAACATATGATTTCAGATGGTGAGAATGAGATAGAGGATAGTTAAGACAGAAACTGCAGTCTTAAAATTTAATGTCAAATGTGACATATTTTTGCTTCATTCTGTTCCCTAGAAGCAAGTCATTGAATCCAGTCTGCTTTCAAAGAAAGGGATTCAGTTTCATCTCTTGTAGAAAGGTGTATCAAAGAATCCGTGACCACGTTTTGAAACTGTCATATTCAATTACAAATTTTACCCTGTGAAATCTTTATAGAACTCGTAGAAAGGAGCTTGCCCTATAGTTCTTCACATTTTATAAATACAGAAATTATAAAGGAAATACCTTGGATAAACATTATTGAAAAGTGCTTCCATGATCAGAAATTTTCTTGCAACTCTTTATAGAAGTATCCACTTCAAGGTATGAAGAGAAAATAATGAAAATGGCACTATATATAAAAACTATAACTATGTAATGATATGTTTTGTATTACCTAATTGTCCATGTAATTGACCAAGCCCATAGAGAATTATTATTTTAACCTCTGGTAAAATGAAGTGAAGACAGCTGGTCTAATTAATCCAGCTAAAAAGCTACTGATAGTTTTATTGAAGGTATTGCTTAATTAGAAACTACAAGCTATGTATGTGATATTTTCCTAAATTCTAATGAATCTAATCAAAAGTCCACAAAAGCAAAAAAGTAAATTGTAAACTGCTTGTCTTGTTGTACTCCAATTTTTCTGTCACTAAACACATCAGTTAACATTATAGAAGAAATCAATTTGTATTTTAATTTATTTAAAATTGTGAAAGAATATTTAGGTAAATCTGTTGACTAAGAACTCTTTTCTAAGTACTAAATTTTCACACTGTCAGTGAGAGCTTTGATGACTATCTTTCCTGCATCTTAAGAAACTTACATTTTATTTGTATCAGTCCTGATTTTCATTCTCCTGTTTCTAATCTTACCCATTTTTGTCAGATGTGAATATTATAATAAAACATAACTACCATGAATTAATGCTGCCACCAGCATTTGACACAAAGAGAAACATTTGAGCAATGAGTTAATAAAAAAAGCACAATTAAAGATTGAAGAATAATTACTAAACTTGCACAAGTTTGAAAAAAGATTTTTAAAGGAATAATGCATATTAAGGCATATTTGATGTACTTACACTAAATGTTTTCTCTACAATTTTTATGAAAATTACTTTTTTGAGTGCTTACCACCTCTCAAAGAGTATGCTAAGCACTTTTAGCATGTTACTTAATTTTTAATCTACTATTATGAAGTGCTGAAAGTAAACTTAGTTTAAAAGGGAAGCTGATCAGTGACAGAACAAGTTTCCATTTTTTTCTAACATCAGAATTTAAATTTCTCCCAAATGGAAAATGTTATTATTCATTTGCGTTTAATTTTGTTAGTAAAGATCTTATACAAAACAATAGTAGGAGGGCTCAAATCCAAAAACTTCTTTCTTTAATCATTACTTTTCAAAGCCAAATTTCCTTAAACGATTTCATAAAAGACAGGAGGAGAAAATCAAGATGCTGTGTGACTATTAATTCTGATATGTCTGCTTAATTAGGTTAAGAAAAGTGCAGCAGATTAGTAAAGCTCCTGGGTGAGTCTGGGTGGGTTGTAGAGGTCATTTGGTCATAGGTCATTTAGGTTTTATATATGCTCCCTCCCTATATATGCCTGTTTCTCCTTGGCATTATTGCCCTGTTCTGCATTCTGGATACCACGAACTGAGCAAATTTGCTACATCATATTCTGCCCCTAAGATTCCTGCCTTCTATTCACTCAGACATGGGTGGAATTTTCAATACTGAGGCAAATTAAAGTGCTTTTCCTTTCGGTGGTAGATGTTGTGTTTTGTGTCTCAGCCACAAGAAAGCTGACTAGCACAGTAAAGTGGTACCAGCAAAGTGATGGCTTTGTTGTAAATGCACCTGATCATGTGTTTTAGAAGCCTTTGAAACTGGTTTAGTAGAGGAATTTGGAATAATTTGGAGACGTGTGTTAGAGAAGCTTTAGGATGTACTAAGCGGAGCCTGGTGGATGGTTCTAGTGAGAGCTCAGAAGACTACAATGCTAATAGGCATCCAGACAGTAAAGGCCAGGATAGGGAAGTTTCAGTGGGGAACGTGAGATCTATTGACAATTGGACTGGAGATCATGAATGTTCCAATCTAGAAAATAACTTGCCTAAATTTTGTTCAGGTCCTGAGACTGCAGAAGACTGAGACTAGGGACAGTGCACAAATAAGGGAGAAAACTTAAAGACAACCAACATTCAGGCTGTGGGATGAACACTGTTGGTAATATTTATTCAGATTTACATTGAGAGTCAGGAGAAAAACACACAGCTAAGTTTTTCAAAAGCTTAAATTTTGGTCCAGCAAAAATAATGTATATATTTGTGGTTAAAGGGAATATGACTGCTGAAAAATTAACATTGAAAAGAAATCAAGTACTTGTACATGGAGAAGAAAGGTGCCTTAAGGAAATCTCAAGAACCAGCCAGATCCCACTTACTGCAGAAGCAAGACTGTAAAAATGTCAACCTTCATTTGAGAAAAGTCTCTGACACTTTCTTGAGAAGGATCTAGTAGGGATTTGGTGTCCCACGCTTCACCTCGTCTAGGTACTTAAGAGGTTGATGCAGCTATAGTATGAGGGGGCATAGCTAATGTTTCTGCTGACAGCAGATCTTGGCATTGTCCCCATGATGCTGGTTTCATTGGTATATTGAAAACAAGATCTGAAGGGATGGGAAATTTCCACCTGGATTTCCAAGTAAGACCTGGAGGTTCAGGCAAGCAGCCCTGCAAATGAAGCACATGAAGCGATGGAGATGAAACCAAAGATGAAGTAGAAATCACAGGAAATTGTAGATGCAAGAATATGGAATGTTACGAAGAAAAATGGAGTTAATCCAAGAGCTTCAAGTCCTTTGGTGGCAAGTTACATTTACTACCATGTGCCCCAAAAGCTGGGCACAGAGGTATAGGACTTGAAGTTTGTCCTGCTAGATTTTTGGTTTTGCTTTGGTCTTAACCTTTTCTATCACCTTATTCTTTCTAATTAGAATGGAAATGTCTATCTTGCACCATTGTAATTTGAATTTAGATAATTTGTTTCTGATTTTTACAGAGGTTAACAGCTAAGAATTTGTCTTGAGTCTCAGAAGAGACTTGGACTCTTGAAAACTGATGAGACTATTAAGACTTTGGGAATGGACTATCATATTTCCTCTTGTACTTGGGATAATTATATCATGTCAAGCAGAATAATAAGCTTGGCTTGTCTTTGCTTGAGATTAAGTATGCTTTAATGAAATATGTTTGTATGTGAAGTTGACAGAGGCTGGATTATGACCATTAATCCTGATATGACAACTTCATTGGATTAAAAAATGACTTGCAGATTAGCAAGGCACTCCTCCAGCACACTCTTCTTCCATGACAATCTTACCATGGAACCAGCTGACCATGGATTGAATTACCCCAAAATATGAGCCAAACTAAACATCTTTACCTTAAAATTGTGTCACTTACGGAGTCTATTTTGCAGCCTTGTTGCCTGACTTTGGAAAAATCATTATAGTTATAGCCTCGTAGTTCAAATAGAAAAATGAGGATTTCTGATAAGGGGCCAGGCCACAAGGCACAGAAAACTACATCTTCAACCACTGGGTTGAATAATTCTAGGAATATGCTTTAAATCCATGATTATATGCTTATATAACTAATTCCCAGTATCTGTTTTTCTTGAGAAAGACAAACATGAATTTACAGGCTTCATTACATAGCCCTTCACTTCTCAAGGCTGAGATATTGATTAATACTGAGAGAAAATTAGTGAGTTTTGGCTTCCAGAATTTTTCCTTTGGCCAACATGTTTATATGTTAATATTAAATTGCTCTTACTATTCTTTTATATTCAAAATCTGTGCTACATTTAATTTTGACCTCTTAAATTTCTAATGCCATCTGTCTTCCCTTTGATTTATTTATCAATTTCTTCACACTACTGTCTACTTTATCATTATTTAAACCAAATTCTGGTTTTAAAATCTTATCTTATCTTTATTTTCTATAGCTCTGGTAATATTTTCTATGACTTCTCTACTCCAAATTCTTTAGAGTGATTCTTTTTATCTTTCCAATTTCTTTAGATATTGGATCATTTTTGTAACCTTCCTTTCTTTGCAGTATAAGAAACCAGGAGAATTTCCATTCAAATTATTATTTCATATATCCTTTGTGTTTTCTCATGGTATTTGTACATATTTTTACTAATGGTATTTTACATATTTTTAATATTCATTATGCTCTCTTTTTCAATCTAGGAAATGTTTAGAAGTGTCCTTGTCATTTTTGACTTACAAGTTTCTCAATATTTTTATCATCGTTTTCTAACACTTTCTGCATTTTCTTTAGAATATGTTTACTGAGATATTTTAAAAGTATTTTGAAGTTTGAGATTTTCCTTTTGGGGTACTATATAGTAAGATTTTTTGAATACTGCATATGCATAATTAGAACATTCTTCATGCTTTATTCTTAGATATAGTGTTCTTTACAGGCCCTTTAAATAGAACTTGTTAAATGTATAGTCAAATGCTGCATACCTTGGCCAGACTTTTGTCTGGTTGCTTATTGTTCTAAAAAATAGGAAGCAATAACTTCAAATTTTCATGATAATAGATATTTTGACAATTTATCCTAATAGATCTAACTATTTTGACTTGGTATATTTTAAGGTTATTTGTCAGGGTAATTTACATATTTTCTTCTAGACCTTTTACTATGTTGGACTTTGTAAAGACTTTTAATTTATTAATGTAGGCAAAACCAATTATTTTTTCTCCTGTATTTCCAACTTTTTTTGTTCTTCAAGTTTAGGTGCATTTGTCATTAACAGAATATCAATAAGTCAGTTTTTATAAATAACACCATAGTATCTATCCATTTGCTAGTAAAATAGTCTATTTATTTTTATTTTACACATATTATTTTAAAACATATTTTTATTTAACATAGTACTTGTGCATATTTATAGTATAAAGTGTGACATTTCAATGGATGTATATAATGTGTAATGATCAGGTTAGATAATTGATATATCTAGTGCCTTGGACATACATCGTTTCTTTGTTTTAGGAATATTCAAAATCCTTTCTACTGCCTACTCTGATATGTTCAATTAATTATTATTAATCACAGTTGTCAAATTGTGCTGTAGAACTTTAAAAGTTATTCTTCCTGTGTAACTACACAGCATTAACCATCTGTTCATCTTTCCCTCATCAACACACTTCTCATGCTACTATTACTAATTTTAACTCATTTGAAAATTTCATTTATACTTCTATATTACCTATTGATTTTTGCCATTATTTTTTCTTTGTTTGAAATTTTAAAATATATTCTTTGCTTTTACTGTTTTTCTTCTCATTAAAACAATATTCAGTATTTTCTTGGTAACTTTTAAAACTATTTTATTTTTTTCTATGTGGATGATGTTTCTGTTGACTTTTTGTCTAACAACTTCTGCACTTATTACTACTTCTTATAAAATAATACACTGCTCTGGGATCGTTGTCATTTTGTAAAGTGCAACTATAACTTTTAGAGGTTAATTTAGTGACAGCTCCTTATCCAAAAACCAACACTGGTTTATTTAAAACTTACCTAATTTTTCATTCCCATCCTTGAAAAAGAAATTGTTAGAGTGTCAGAGGCAGACAACACTGGGGTGACAGCCCACCCGCATCCTCTGCCCAACACTTTGACAACATTATTGTCCTCTTTTTCCATTGTTTCTATGCAGAAGTCTACTATTTGACTAGCTGTCATTCACATTTTACCCCCAAATAACTCAATGATGATCCATGAGGTTTCACCTCAATAGTTATGATTTGGCTTAATTTCTGGGAGCACAGGACTGCATAAAAAGGGTTTTGTTTACTTGTTCTTGACTTTTAAAAAAATTCTAATGTCTTTTTGCTGTGGAGTGCCCTTCAAGATGTCTGATTTATATAGTCTAGGAATTTTATATTCTCCAGCCATTGCTTTCACTTGTATTTTATTCTATTTAAAATTTTTAATTTATTTTAAAAAGTAAAAGAAGCAAAGCATATTAACAAATGGGCGTCCACTTACAAAATAGCATAAGAACAATACAAACAATACTGAATTACAGACAAAGTGGTAGGAAATTAACAACGGTTGTTGTATTGCATATTGATATCTTCAAAGTGGTTTCTCAGGAAAACAAATAGAGACATGCAAAATTGATCAAATAATTAATCATTAACTGATCCTTTCAGTAAAGCAATAGAAGTCAGTAGTACAATTATTTGCTTTCATTTGGAACCTTGAGAGTAATTTTAATGCTGCTATACCCTGGACACTTTATTTTTGAATATAGGGATAGCAATTGTAACTACCAAAGAATAACTGTGTTATTTACTGAATTAAATGAGCTAATAAATATAAAAGAATGAGGTTGATAAGATGATACCTATGCTATCACACTATGCAACTTTATTTTTAATGTTAAGTTTAAAGGTTATATATATATAATATATATATATATAATGATCCCATTCCTTATATGGAATTTGTACCTGTACTAAACATATAAATGATGGAGGAAAAATGCTTTATTTAATCATGACATTATTAAATTTCCTATTTTGAATAATGAAATAGCATGATAGTAATTTGTAATAGTAATGCAGATTTAGACTCATTGACATTAGATTTTCTCCCTTAAATTTCTTCTCTATTCTCCACTGTGCCTTCCACAGTGTTTGGTGCATAGAAGTTCTAATTACAAATTTAATACTTTTTATAACATTTTTACCTATCTAGTTTTCTCCCGTTATACGTTTCCCATACTGCCTTGCATTGAACAGTATTCATTTTCTTGCAAAACCCATTTCTTTTGAGAATAGATTTAATGTATGTCATACCTTTTGAGTTCTGTTCTTATTAAGTAAACAAAGACTAAATTTCTTGGCTGTAAATGCTAGAAATACTGGACATAAAGAAAGGTGGTACAGAATTCAAGTTCTAGCACAGAATTCAAGTGCCGTGAAAGATGAAGAACATCAAATTAAACTCGATTTGTTTCTCAAAGCAAAGTTTTCAAAACATGTTTTTATGTCTATCAATCCAAATTCATTTTGCAAACATTCTGTTTTTGTTTTGTTTTTTTAATTCCAGTACTCGTACTGGGGGGTCAAACCCAGGGCCTTTTTATATTTTTATATATTGTGATAGGGTCACCCTAAATCCCGAGGTTGCCTCTTGCCTCAGAGCCTCCCAGAGTGCCCGCATTACAAGCATTTACCATTATCTGGCTGCCAACATTATTTTGTGGTCTTTCTTTCTAATCAGCTACAATTCTGAGACCTGGCCTTGAGGTAGGGTTTGTAAAAACTGGTTGAGTTTTCAAAAGAGAATACATTTTTTCTCCCCTACCAGAGATACACAGAATTTATTCACATATAGTATTTGTGATTCAATTATCGCTATTCTAAACATTTTGATATCATAGGCCTATCCCTTATTCTTCTAATTATTAACAGCCATATATCGTATATATAATATATATTAATAATAGAGATGACACAATTATCCATTTTTCTTTATTATCCATATAAGAAAATTGTTCCTGTAAAATAGCCAATATTCAATCTGTGTTGCTTCTTCTCTATATGTGGCATGAATTGAAGAATGTAAAACTACTTTCCATAAATTGAGCCAATTTTTCTCTCCTCTGTTCATTATATCAATATCCACATTATTTCCCCAATGAGAAATATGGTCAATTATATCTTTTCTTAATGAGCCCAAATTCTGTAAACAGTGCACAAACAAAAGGACCATTATCAAATTTAGCAAAGTGGTGGAGAGTTTTCAGTTCCTCTAATCTCACTCTCATAAAATTTGACTTTATCATTCTAGTAGTTAGAAATAAGGGATAGGGGCTGGAGATATAGCTCAGTGGAATAAGCGCTTGCCTAGCAAGCGCAGGGTCCTGAGTTCGATCGCCAGTACCGCAAAAAAAAAAAAAAAGAAAAAAAAAGAAATAAGGGATAAATAGTTTTGAAATCAAACACACTTTCAAGTTCCGTATTCTTGAAAAATTTTCTTCATCGTTAAAATATCAAAACTCATAGAGAAATTAAATACTCTTAATGACAAATTATTTATAACTATAGAGTATATTCTTATATTTTGACAGTTGAAATTACAAGAATAAGACATATTTTTAATTTACACTTCAGTATACTTTACCAAACACTGTGAAGATATTCTAGTCTATCTGGCTCAATTTTTAAAAATTCTTTTCTAAGCCTTTTAAGCTGAATGTGATGTTTCTATAGAGCACATTTTATAGCAACAGACAGTAATGATTAAGTATTCATTTTAGTTCTTCCTTGACTAGCAGCAGCATTGGAAATAATAATGAAATATGATTATCTCTTCCACATAAGTATGAACAACTTGAGCTGAACACCAAGAGTTTCCTAATAAAAATTTGTCTCCTTCTCTCAGACCCCTGTGCTGGGTAGCCAGTACTTTTATTTTATGGATGAATTTTCAGTTTAATTAATTTCCTGATATATTTGAAAGAGGCCTTTGGCCATATAATGACAAGGACAAATTCGCTTTCTACCATGCTCCGTAGACATAAGTATATTGATGAGTGCATTAGGAAATGCAGCTGGCAACAGAGTATCCAGAATCAATCTTTAGAATGATTCATTCTCTCTGACGCTCTTTGCAAAGCAATCCCTCCTGAGAGAAGAAGCAGCTCTAGTTTTATTCTGAATGTGGACACACATGGTCAGAATATTGGCAAGGAGAGGATGGTCCAGTTGCAACAAAGCAAAACACTAGTCTCAGTCTATCTTTGCTATCTGTGTATTGATGAGCTCTTCTGTTTCGGGACCATATACCTGATACCTGCAATTTCAAGGAAGAGAGGTTTAATTTGGCTCATGTTTTAGGTATTTCAGTCCATGGTTGGGTGGCTCCAAGGTATCAACTGCATGGTAGAAGGATGTGGTGGAAAATGTTGCTCACTTCATGGCAGGAAGGAAGCAGAGAAAGAAGGGAGAATCCAGGGAGATAGTTATGTCCTCTGAAGCCGTACCTGCAGTGACACATCTCTTCACACCTTTCAATAGCATATTTAGCTACAAACTCATGGATGGATTGATCCATTGATGAAAACAGTACCTCCATTTTTCAGTCACCTGCCAAAGGCTCTATTTCTAAACACATGTGATTTGAGGGGAACATTTGAGAACTAAACCAAATATTCCACCCATAGCTCTCAAAGGCTCATGTTTATCTCACACAAAACAGGTTTCATCCATCTCTAAGAATCACTAAGTACAAAGTCACCTCTCACACCCAAGGCAAAGTCTTAAATGTGATCTTCTGTACAATAGTATTCCATCCCAAAAGAGGTCAGTGAGGGAATAAAAAGGAATTGGACCAAAGCAAGACTGAAAACCAGAAAAGAAAACATTAAATCCTCTTGCTCCATGTCCAGGACCATTCCAGATTGTGGGTGGATTTGAATTCCAAAGGACTTGGGGAACCCTCTCCCTATGTGCAATCCGTGTGGCTTTACTCTGAGACTGACTCCATGAACTGCTTGCATCTATACTTGGAAGATATTTCATGTTCCTGACGTTTCCAGCTTCTTGGTATCACCCCTGCATATGTGATCTTACTCTCATAGCTTTATACATTGCCTTTTCAGGGGCACCTTGCCTCACCTTCCAAGCATTTCTTTGAAATCTGGGTGGAAACCTTCCTGAGCTGACAACTCTTACATTCTATATGCCTAAAATATCATTATCAACATGTGGATGATGCCAAGGCTTTCTACCAGCTGGAGATTTACCATCTTCAAGCATGGCAATAAAGACTTCTGAGTGTTGGAATGGCTAACCTTGGGGAAACACTTCAATGGGTGTCCTTAAATGATCAGGACAGCCCAGGGCTGTATTCTCAACGTGAAATATTTCAGAGAAATTTAATCTTTATACTACAGTGGAACTTTATGATGGGTGGGGTTTGGCCATTTCCTGAGATGCTCTGAAAGCATTTTTACTATTGCACCAAGGCAAAGTATTTGATCTCTTTTTAGTGGTGCTAATCTCCTTAGCTACTGCTTCCACTCCACCAACTATCCCCTTCTGTCCTGACTTTACCTGTGATTCCTTTGGCCCCAAATTTAAGTTTTTAAAGTTTCCTCCTCTGCTTTTTGAGTCTCACTATCTTTCTGGGTAAAAGTAACCAACAGTGCACATTCTGTAGCCTGAATATTGGTCTGTCTTGAATTTTCCTCTGTCAGATTAGTTAGTCCACTATCCTGCAAAGTCTGACAATACAGGCAAAATGTAGGTAAGTTCTTTCTCAGAATATAAAATGCATCCCCTCTAGTACTATTGCCGGTAGAGTTCTTTTTCCCAATTGAAACTTCAGGATCCTAGCCTTTACTGTCCGCATTTCCATCAAAATTCTGTTCTTCTGAGCTCTGATTGGAATCACCCATCATTTTCTGCTTACAATAATCCCCTGAATTATGAATAAGTTCTGTTCTGGGAGAATGCATGTAAGTTGGATTTGAGTGTAAATCTGACAAAGTGAGTCTTTTTCAGCTTTGACACAAATGTGAAACACACAAAAATGTATTGTTAAAAATATTAAAGTGAAAATAGTTAAAAATACTATTTTTACTTTTCTGGTAATCTTAAAATGATGGTACAGTACACTACAACTGGCATAAGGAGCATAAAAACAATAAGAATAAACAACTTCTACTATCTTTTAATCTTGGTCCAGTCTCTCCATTATTTTTACTTCTGTCTCCATGGTTATTGCTTGTACTTCTTACCAGTCCCTTCCAGATCACTATTGCTTTTCTTCTTGCTTCTGGATATCCTGGGCTCTGATTGAGCCCTGGACAACCACATACTATCATACTATATAGTAAGTGCACAACAACACAGTTTTGTTGTGACAATATCTGAAAGACTCATGAGCTACTTCCATAATTTGTTCACGTCTCTGATGTAAATAATGTGAGGTCCTTTAGTATCTGTGAAAGTCCACAACTTGAATATTCATAAGCCAGGGGCTTCCTGTACTGCATTCTAAGGCTCCCCTGATCCTCATTGCTAATTATTTCCAAGCTCCTCTCACAAACTGGTTTCAATGGCTTGAAAACCACTTTGTCAGTTTCAGTCACAGAAATGACCCATTTATCTGGTAGCAATTACCTGTGTCAGTCAATTTTCCTATCATGGGAGCAAAACACCTGATACCCAAAACTTAATGATTGGTTTAATTTGGCCTATGGTTTTCGGATTTCAGTCCATGTTCATCTGGGTCCAAAACAGAAACCGAATGTTGGAAAAGCACTGTGGAAGAAAGTTGCCCAATGAAATGAATAGTTTAAATTCACTATACCCTTCCCAACACCCATTTAGAAACCAGTCAGTGCTGGACTTAATCTTCTGCATCTACGAGATAAATAAACCCTACTTTTAATTCAAAGTGTTAGTTACTTTCTTCTAGTGGAAAGGTGACCAAGACAGAGTGTGACAGGACTCTCCAGGAACTCTTTTATAAGGGTGTAAATTCTATTCATGAAAGCTCCACTCTAACGGTCTAATCATCACCTCCCTACACACGCTAATAGCATCACATTGGTAATTAGATTTTGGCATATGAATGTTGGATGCATGTAAACATTTGAAGCACAGAAAGTCATAAAGAAAGGAGAGGAAGATAGAGCAGAGGGAGAAAAAATATAAAAATAACTGATCCTTTTTTTCTTCTTTCACATTAGGCTAAGACAAGGTCAAGACAGAAAATTTGGTTGGAAACCTCCACATACTTGTGAATATCCTGAAAACTATGTTTTGTACTTGGAAGTTTAACTTTTTTATTTTTATATTAAAGAGAATAAAAAATAATAAAAATTTAGAAATGATGATACAGAATTTCAAAAAAGATGAAATGAGTTCAGCAATGGTTGTTATATTGCAAATTGTTGTCTTCAAAGTAGGTGTTCATATTACCAGAGAGAAGCATGCAAAATTGGTCAAAAAGTAAGCATTAACTGTTCCTTTCAATAAACCAACAGAGAAGTTTAACATTAGCATCTTAATAAACTTGCATGCTTCTTTCCAAAAACACATTCTGATATAAGGCATTCTAGAACTAGTATTTGAACAAAGTATAAAATGGACTAGGGAATTAGCCAGGATGAAAGCATAAAAGCTTTGCTCTCTCCTCTTTTTCTCAAGGAAAGAAAATTTCACAAAAAAAGACATTTGAAAGATGAATCAGTAGTTTGGGAACTGGTATTGGCTTGAACTTTCAACTTTCTATGATCACATCATAAAATTCTTTGGACAAATTTTGATGTTCAGAGATAAAAGTCAAACAGCCTAGGGAAAAAAAGAATAAATGTTATTGAAATATACTCTTTTCAAATTTTTTTTAAGACAAAAGAACCAAGAATAACACAGAAACAAAACAGAAAATACCAAGTTATAGAGAAGATAGTAGGGAATTGGCACTGGATGCTGTATAACATAATGTTATCTTCATATTTGTTATAACAAAATCAATAAAGGAAATACTGAATTACAGAGGTGACAATAAGGAACCATCACTGGATGCTGTATTACAGTGTTGTCTGCATTTGTTAACACAAAAACAATAAAGGAAATACCAAATTACAGAGAAAATAGTAGGGGGTTACCACTGGATGTTGTATTACATAATGTTCTCTTCATCTTTATTACTCAGTTATATAGATGATGGCTTATTCAGTTAATCAGTTTTCTCCACTTCCCCTCCGTTGTTCTACCACCCTGTCAGTGGTCTTCCCACTGGTAATAACTGCATTTTTGGTTTATTTACTCCCTCATGCTCTTACTTTGTGCAGAGACTTGGCTGCTTCTAAATATGCTGTATATTACATGGGTCTACACAAATTGCTATGGCAAGAGGTGAAGAAGCACCCTTTGGCAAGCCCTCACAGCCGTCGCATGTCCAGTCGGGTAGGCGGGGTTACACAGCGAACCTCCAGACTCTGTCAGTGCATCTGCATCTATAGGCTCAGGCAAGTCTTCAGGGCCTTCCTTCAGGGCCGGGCAAAGTGCCTGGCACACCCTGGGGGCCAGGCAGAGCTCCGGGTGCAGGCCGGAGCACCTAGCACATCCCGGGGGCTGAGTGGGGCTATAGGGGTGGGGTGGAGCACTTGGCATACCCTGGGGGCTGGGCTGAGCACCAGGACCAGCATGCGCTGGGATGAAATATACACTTATTATTTGACAAATATTCAAGAGTGCAAAGACTTTATTGTTTCTTTTTTTTTTTAAATTTTAGAAACATAAAAGTACAAAAACATATTGACAAACAGACACCCATTATCATAGAAAATAGTACAATCACAACTAATCTATAGACAAGGTGATATGGTCTCAACAGTTGTTGTTGCTTTATCCATTGATATCTTCGAATTGTAGATGTATGGACCCATATACAGACATGCAAATTTAGTCAGA
>PVLD010005756.1:0-108385 GCA_004027595.1 Dinomys branickii
AATCCTCTCAACAACAGAAAAAACACAAAAACCAAAAATCCAAAGACAAGAAACAAAACAGGCAAACAACAACAACAGCAACAACATCAACAACAACAAAAAAACACCACTTGTTGCTGCTTTACATATTGATATCTTCGAAGTGTGTGTTCAGGATAACACATACAGACATACAAGATTAATCTAATATCCTGTCATCAATTATTGCTTAGCATTAAGTGATATAATACAATAGTAGAACCATGTTAGCCCTCCTGCATATATGTATATTCATATATATTCCTCTATACATACATACATTTTTGTCTTTTTCTTTTCTCCTTTCCTTCGTCCCATCTGTTCTTTGTTTTTGAACAGATTTAAAATGTATGCATGTCTGTGCATGTGCATGAACAGCACATTCATATGGAACTTTCAACCAGTTAAATCGTACTACATTGTGTTGAGAAAAGCCTGCTTAGACTTTCTGAATCAGTTTTCTTGATGTATAATTTATTTATTTGAATTTAAGTTAGATTTTATTTGAGGAAAGGGGCCTATGGACAATTAAGTCTGGAAGCACTTAACACATTTGTTTAGCACAGTATAAAGGAAAACATAACCATGGGTATTCTTTCCATTAAAAGAAGCATATTTACATCTTACTTTTTATACAGTGGAATACCTTCAAAAACCATTTCAGTGTGTGTGGCTTCATTTCTCTACCTGCACAATGGTAATAATATTTAGCATCCACTTCCAGGCTAGGCGAGGAACAGTTCTTACCATGATTCTCTCCGTGAGTTTCTAAGAAGTCTAAGTTAACTGCTTTGTCCACTAGTCTTTTGCTGGTGTACATCAAGAGAATTTTCTTTAGAAGTCTGCAGGATCAGGACAGGTTTATCATTAGGTTGCTTTTTTAGAACCAGAAATCTACAGAAGTGAAAACAGAAGGCTCTATTCTTTCCCTTTTAAAAGGCTAACAAAGGATGGCACCATTACCAGTGCCATGCTGATCTGCGAGACCAAGCCTGTGCTCTGCAGAGAACATGTGGGTAATGGGTGAAAAGCACCAGCTTCTAGAAACAGTGGAGGAGGGTGCTTTGCAACATCAGCCATAATCACGTTTCCTGTCCTGGTGTCTTCCGTAGGCTTCTACCCCTGGCCCAGAGCTAGAATTCATGGCATCTCTCCTGGAGTCTGGGGGGAAAGTGCATTGCTAGACTGGACTGTGGGTCACTGGATCCACAAGTGGAAGTGATACCATATGTACAAACTCTTGCTGTTCTGCAGTCACCAAGAGGAAGACGATATGAAGGGGTGGGAGGCAGAGAGAGGGAAGGGGAGCTAGCAAGACAGACCATGGTGGCCGACCACATACTCCAGCTCCTACTCTTTGAATCTTCCCAGCTCAGAAACAGGAGTAAAGATGTGTTGAAGGCCACCCAAGGAATACTCAGAGGTCCAGATCAAGAACTACCTATCTGAACTCACTCAATCAGCAGATTCTTTGAAAAGGTAAGATACAAGATACATATTAGTCTTTTAAACCTCTATGCTAGGGTGTATTTTTAGGCAGCAGTAATCATTTGAAATATCCTGGTTCAATCAAGCACAGTCGGAGCTGGGGGTATAGATCAGTGGAATAAGTGCCTGCCTAGCAAGCGCAGGGTCCTCAGTTCAATCCCCAGTACTGCAAAAAAAAAAAAAAAAAAAAAAACAAAGAAAATGTTTTGCTAGGGCTGGGGATATAGCTCAGCAGAATAAGCGCTTGCCTCGGAAGCGCAGGGTCCTGAGTTCGATCCCCAGTACCGCAAAAAAAAAAAAAAAAAAAAAAAAAAGTTTAGGTATAGAGGCAAGAACTTGTTAGAAATGTAGAATAGGAAATGGGATCTGTGTTACATTAAGATTGAGATGCGCTGCTCAATCAAGCACAGTCACTCCACTTTGTAGGCCAGAGTAGTTGGGCTGACCCCTCAGATGCGAGTCAGTTCTCCTCCCAGAACTCTCGGGTCATTTCGCAATGGGTAAAGAGACAAAGCTGACAGATATGATAGGCCCCACTCACATCAGGCAGGGGTGACGGAACAGTCCTATGACATTGCTAAATGCAGGCCATGTGACCATATGTCGTGGGTCCACGACTTACTCCTTTCCTGTAAATAGCAGCTCCTGTAGTTCTCCTACGACACCCCCTCTTTTTCCTCAATTAAGCCTGATGCGATGCTCCCTCTTCAAAACTGAGAAAGACTCAGAGCTTCTCCACAAGGCATACAGCACCAAGATATGTAATATACTTTCCTAATGCTATAGCAATCAGTCTCCTAGCTTGTATCACTTCTAAGCCAGGGGAATCATTGCCAAATGCACTTTTTATTTGTTCAGCTTCAATCCAATTTAAGTCATCAAACATTTATCAAGTGTCTACTCTGTGCCAAGTACTGGGGACAACAAACTGCTGAATCACCACCTTTATGCTCAGTATGCATGTGGCGGTTGGGGAGTGGGGGTAGGGGTGGTCAGGGATACAGATGTCCAAACACCCGTGGTGCAGTGGAGTGACACGCAGACGTATATGTGAAGCCGTGAGCCAGAGAGGTGTGTCTGCGTAGGAAAGGGTGGAAACCCAAGGAAGCTCAGACATCTTTGGTGGAAGGAGAGCTCAGTGGGCAAAGGAGGTAAGACGGGCATTCTACCTATGGTGGAGAGCTGGCCTGAAATACACAAAATAATGTGGAAGGAGATAGAATATTCTCATGTTACAGTCTGATTTTCATCCCTCTAAAGTTATGCTTTGAAACTTTAGTATCTAATGCCACTCTCTATGTTGGTAGGGTCTATCAGGTTGCAGTTGGGATTAAATGAGATCATAAGAATGGGGCTTCGGAAACCAGAATATCGGTCTGTGCCCTTTTCAAAAGAGGAGGTGATACTAGGAGTGAACACAGAGAGAGAGAGAAAAAGCCAGTGAGGCACACAGAGAGGACATGCTTATCTACAAGCCAGAAGAGAAACTTCAGAATAAATCAACCCTGCTAACGTGTTGGTCTTAGATTTCTAGCCTCCAGAAGGATAAGCAAATAAATTTCTATTGCGTAAGTCACTCTGTAGTTGGTATTTTCTTTTGGCAGCCCTGGAGGACTAATACACAGCAAAGTAAGTAAAAACCTTTCCCAGAGACTGTTTTCAGGAAGGGAAGAAACAAAACGTGAGGAAAAGACAGATGTGGCAGTGGATGCCTGTAATCACAGCTGTCTGGGAGCCCAGGCATGAGGTCTGAAGGTTTAAGTTTAGCCTAGGCCACTTAGTCACTTAGTGAGATTTTGTCTCAAAAATTAAAAAGGGCTAAAATTGTAGCTCACCAGGAAGGCCATGGGTTCAAACCTGATTATCACAAAAAACTAGTGAGCATGACTGAAAACAACTTGTGTGTCCTCCTTTCTTTATAGGTGTGTACTGTGAATCTGAATCAGTCTCTTGCTGAACATGCTTCTGATAGCCTTGTTCCTATGTCCTGGAATTTATCTTTTATGGCTTTTATGCTGGAAATCAGGCATATAGAGGAAAAACATCAATTACATGTCATTATTCATGGAAAAAATCAATAAGTAAATTTCATAGCAGAAAGGAACCTTGACAGCCACCTTGTCCTTACTGTGTATTTTGCAAATTCCACAGAGATGAATTTCCTTTCCTACCAGGATCTCTTCTTTGGAAAAACTATCCCATTGCATAGTAACCTTTCTGAGTCCACAGAACTTGACTGGTATATATCACTCTCCCTGCCTGGCAATCAGACTGACTTGTCTTCCTGGACGCTGGGATTGATGCATAGATATATGGGAGACCCAGATCACCAGTCAAACACCTCTGTAGGATTTATGCCACAGTCATCCACAAAGAAATTTGTTCTAGAGAGAGAGGAAATTATCAGTTGCACTGGAAAGCAACCGTTTTGTTAATAGAGAGTCAAATGACAGAAAAGAGAACTTCTAATAAGACCGACTTTGTCCATTTCTGTGTCCATCCATGTAAACTGCATATACACAGACAAATATCTGCTTTGCTCAGAAAGTAAACGTGTGTTCATTCCTATTTAAAATTTGTTAGTCTTAAAGATCACAGGAAATACTGCTTAGATTTACTTTGCATAGTTTCAACAGGTTTGTGGCCAATGATAGGTTTAAATATGAATAGTACTTCTGCCTTCTTCCTACACTGTGGCATCAAGTCAGAAATTTGGTTATTGTCTGTCTGTCTGTTTTGTGTGTGTATGTGTGTGTGTGTGTAGCACTAGGAATGAAACCTGCAGTCTTGCACATGCTGGGCAAGTGCACTACCAATGAGCTACACCCCATCATGTAAAACATTTCTCATCACGTCCAGTAAGAATGTGCTCGGCCTCCCTATCCTTTTTCTCTATGCAACACTCCGGGTAGCTATTTCCTGTCTATCAAATTTGGTCTTTGAGATGAAACCATTTTGCTTCTGTGTATTGTGTCACCCTTTGCTTGCACATTCCTGGAATTTTCTCCCAGAGAGTGAAGCAAGGCGATTTCCAAATCAGTGTGACGATGTTAAAGAAAAAGGCAAGTGGACTTTAAAGTTTGTTTCCATCACCTTGTTCCTCTCTGAGAAAGCACGCCTGAGATTTCTGTTGTCCATTCTATGTCAAACTCCAGAAGGAGGGAATGAAATGACAAACAACTAAGGAAGAAAATCACTGAATTAAAGATTTATAAACAGAGCTCAGGAAACTGAAGCCCAGAGAAGAAATGTAGCTTGCCCAGGGTAATAATGACTGAGCAGAATTTAAATCCAGTTTTCTCTGGTTCCAAGACTAGTTTTCATTCCACAAAAGACTGCTGCAAGGAAAAGCAATCAGAATCAGGGTGCATTCATGTTCCTGGAGGATTCTTCTCATCTTGCTTCTCCTTCTGCCTTATTGAAGTGTTTTCCTACACTGTTCCCAAGAACATATGTTCCCAGCACACTGAAATAAGGCCAGCTAAAGACTGAAGCTCTGTCCTTCCTCTGTTCCTCCTCTGGGGGAACCAGTGAGAGTGATAAAGATTCAAAGGACTTAGGTTTCCAACTTGTACCCAGGTGCCTTTATTGTCTTATTTTTCAAAGACTCTTCCATCACACCCTTTCAGCCGGAAGGGCAAGCTGACTTTCAGATAAAGGTTGTACACACATACATGAGAAGAGACTTGGCTCATCATTTTGGCAACTCCTAAAAGACAACCAAAGCTTCACCATTCACACAACAGTTAGTCACTGCTGGATTATCCAACATGGTCCGTGTGCCAGGCGAAGTGTTCATATTTTAACAGACCACAGACCTTAAAATTCTCTTAACTATTCTCTAAATGAGGCCTAGAATCTTGGTCACAGATGAGGAGCCTGAGGCAAAATCAGAAGTGGAGTCACTTGCTCAAAACCCCATAGCTAGTGAGAGTGAGAGGTAGAATTCAAATACAGACTGAAAGGGCTCCCAAACAGAAAACCAGAGTAACTTGCAAGGCTTTTAAAACTGAAGCTTTGAATGAGAGTAGCATACAAGGAGGAAGGCTCTCAAAAACCAACAACAGGAAGTGAAGGAAGTAGAATACTCTATAAAAGTCTCTCACCCTGCTAGTTGCCACTAGGGGTAAGAGGTTCTCCTGCCTCGGAGAGTAAGTGTGAAGTACATGCTTTACAGGACATATAATTGATGTGGGGCCATATCTGACCCATTGAACTACTGTAGCAAACAAAGTTTTACTGGAACCTAGTAGTGCATAGTAACTATTGTCTGTAGCTGTTTTTGTGCTATAGTGGCACAACTGAGTAGTTGCAGTGCAGAATATATGACTCAGAAATTCTAAAATATTGACTATATTTGATCCTTGACTGAAGAATACACGCCAAACTCTTATGTCAAGTTATCCCATCTGAGAGGCAAGGAAAGGTTGCAGTGTTTATATTCTCAATCCTGAGTCACTGATAGAGGTCGTAAGGGAAGGTGCACCAGCTTTTCGGCACCCTCAGCATGGCAACTGTGGGCAGAGTTAGCAGCAGCACATTTAGTTTGAAAAGTGAATTCCGAAGTCATGAACCGGTGGCCCATAAGCTACAGATTTGTTCTGAGTGACTGTGCAGTGTTTCACAAAAGTGTGAATTAGTGGGAGATTTCCCATATTCAAAATCAAAACATCCAACTTTTCCTTTAAAAGTAGGAAAGCTAGCACCACTGGGCTTAGATTGCTACATGGCCATCTAGAAATGGAAATCATTGACCAGATCAGCAGCTGGCCAGTTCCAACTGCATATATTAACTGCCTGCCCTGGTAAGCACTGCATTTTGTGCTTCCTGGTGTACATAGCAGCAGCAGCAGCAGCAGCAGCAGCAGCAGCAGCAGCAGCAGCACCATCAACAAGCTAAGAGAAGTTACATGACTCCTACAGAGGCAGGTTATGATTGGGTGTCTGAGCACATGCTGCCCATGTGCTTTGCTGAATAGTGAGAGGTCATAGTCCTTTTGGCTCAGTCTCATCCCTATGTATATGTATTATACCCCACCCTGTGTAACCCCCGCAAAGAAACTCTGGGCGCAGAGCTGGTCCTCTGCTCCATCTTCACAAGATCTGAATAATGCATTAGAACATGTAATGCAGAATGTGAAGATAAGAATAAGTGCTGCTAAAAGTCATGACCTTTGTCACCCAGGAGAAGCAAAGAGTAGCCAATCCAAGATGGAGCCATTTCTCACCCTGCCTCCATTCTTACGACCCAGGACCCTCCCAGGAGTCAGCCATCGCCAGTCAACTGGGGTTACTAATTGTATTCTGACACATCATATGCAAAACCGTCCATTGCTCACATTCTTGCGTAGTTTACACGGATGAGATACTTGCATACAAGAAAACTGTGGCATAGGGTTTATCCAAGTAAAAAAAGGGACAAAAAGATTATTTGGGAAAACATACTCTAACCCAAAGGAACAGTCTGGGTTCCCTGAAATTTAAGACTCAGTGTATCACCAGACCCCTTGTAAAACTCTACAGCCTCCGCTTTTTGTTGATCCCACTTCTGGCCCAAACCATTATAACTAAGGAAATAAACAGTGTCTGAGTCGGGGTGTCTCTGGAAGACACTGGCATCGGCCTAATTCATAGGTTCCAGGCATTACAGAGTAAAACGTTCTGTAGTGATCTCACCTTCAAATACAAGGGGTGTTCTTTTTGCACCTAGAGCCATCACTGACAGCCAGCTCCCTCGGGGAAGGGTTATATAACCCCAGTCATGGTATCTTCCATCCTGCTGGAGGTATGTCTATGCAGAAATGATAGCTGGTATCCACTGGCAACCTAGGAGAAGAGCTAAGCAATAGCCACAGAAGCTAAGCTCACAAAAGGGGATCTGGTCTGGGCATCAGCATCATCCAGTGTCATGGCCTTCAAGGAGTTCCTTCCAGTTTCCATGGCCAGTCATGGGTAAGAAAAGCTTCAGGGAAACCAATTTCCTTCATGTAACCATGAAACATGTTACACAAATGCAGGGTAATTTTATATCTCCAACTTGAATCATGACAATAATCAGAGCTTATGCTCCAGGATGCATCAAAGCATGAGTACCACATTTGTCTTCTAGACCAGTCTCCCCCAAAACCCATTCAGAATTCCAACTTTTTCCTCAAAACTGACTTGGACACAACATATATAACCACCCAACACCTGTTGTGATTCTGCATCTCAGGAGTCTTTCACTGGCTACCTGGCCAAGCAAATCTCCCAGTGTGCAGCCTGCATGCGTCTCAGACATCATCCCAACTTTCTCTTTATCATACAAATGCTGCCTTTGCATCTCCTCTACACTCAAAATTTTATTATCTTAATACCTAAAGAGTCTTTGTGGCTGTCTTCCCAGTACTTCCACAGCAGCATGACACAGCTGATAGTGTCACTTGGAGATGAAGATGTCCTCAAGGTAACTAAAGCTCACCCTTGTGTGTTAGACATTCCTTACATGCTGGGAATGTGGGTTTCTCAGCCTTCCACCTCTTGGCACAGTGTGTGTTTTCTCGCTTCTAAACTGAGTCAGATATATCTTATACTTTATTACCACTGGACCTAACTTCATGACTGATAAGATCTACAGACAAATCTATTCTTATAACACCTGACAAGGTTGAGGAAATAAGTAACTAAAGAGATAGGGGTGAATTCTTGGAATTTCAATTCTGCTGGGGGATGGAAACAAGGTCCTTCAAGAACTCCACCAGCACATTCCCTATACTTGGAAGGAAGATTAAATCAAATGTTTATGAAACATCAATATTATAGAGAGGAATTTTATATATTTAAAATGAAGAACTGCCTAATTCTCAGGAAACTGAAGTTCTACCTGGCTGCTTGTCTTGCCGGGAGCCATATGCGTTTAAAAACAGGGTGGCTCATTTGAACCAGGTCTAGCTGAAACCCTCTCCCCAGGACCTTATGATACAACATGCTCCCTCAAATATGGCAGGCCCAGTAACCAGCCACTTCTTAAAATACACACATAAAAAGACAGAAGAAATACGTACACTGGTGTAAGAGTCCAAAAAGGATTTTATTTTATACATGTCTGTGCAGACAGGGTTTTGTGCTGATATATTTCCTCAAGGTTCTTGTCGTTCTACAAAGCCTTGAAATACCAACATGAACTTTCCCCTACCTGCTCATTTAACCTCCTTTTAAATTTCACAGCAGACATATATACAAACTGCATACATGTAACACAACTACACATAAAAATACCACACACAAGCACACACACATATCCACATGCACATACTTGCAAAAACCATATACACATGCATGCATAAAAATACACACACACACACAAATATCCAGTTTTGGAATTTTGGGTCCTCCCCAAGAAAATAATTAAATTTAGATCAATTTCCTTTTTTTTTTTTTTTTGCGGTACTGGGGATCGAACTCAGGACCCCGCGCTTGCTAGGCCGGTGTTTATTCCACTGAGCTATATACCCAGCCCCAATCTAGGTCAATTTCATGCAAGGTTTAAAAACTTATTCTTCTCATCAGTATTTATCTGAATGGTAATTATCAGCACTTATCAGTTTTTATTATGTGGACAAAGTACAGGAGCTTTAGCTGGTCATGAGTTGTTAAGTTTCTGTACTTGTATGAGGGGGTTACAGCCATTGTAATGTGAGCTTTTGCTTTCAAAGATTCAGGTTGGTCACAGCAACTCACAGCAGCCCCTGCTCACCAGGGCAGCAACAGGAGCTCAATGCTCAAGTCCCTCCCATTGCCAGAGGCAACCTATCCAAGACTTTCTTTAAAAAAATGACATGTATCATAAATTATGCAAACTTTAAATATTACTATGCCATTTTTACTGCCTCATTTAAATAGAAGATTTGATTAAATAACATATTTATGAAGTGGAATTCAGTAATAGTAAATTACCAGAAGCCTTAATGTTTATTTTCCACCAACTATAAGACATGCTCTTCATGAAAAACCCCTAAAATTTGATTTAAATTCTATGCAAATACATTGACTAGCCTAGAAAATGATAGATTTTTATACAAAGTAAATATTTCTGTGAATGTGTACTACATACATATGGCTAAAACTTTGAACCAAGTTATACATTGCTTGTGACTCTAAGTAATTTATTTAGTTGTTGTTTCAACCAAAATTGACCAAAACGATGACTTGCGCTATCCTAGAATCTGAAATATTTTGGGAAGAAAAAGCTATGGGTTTCCTATACCAAATTTCAAGATGCAATAGTTAAAAATATTTCTCTCATAAAAGTTGTATGTCAGTGGATAGGAGTACCAGATTCTAATTTCAACTATGCCATTAAATAATGAAGTAACATTAAGAAGTTGCTAAGTTTACCTGGGATGCATGTTCTACAGGAGTAACATAACAGATAAAACTCATTCTAACATCAATGTTCTAGAGCTCACTACATGTCAAAGTAGACCTCTTAGAAAATCACTGTAAGAGTAGTTATAGTGTGCTCTTAGATAAAATACCTATTCCACATTTCCTGCTCTTCAACCCAGCATGTCCAACTAGAAACAATTGACTTGAATATCCCACAGAAAATAGAAAAATATTGAAAGAAAAAGAAGCAAATACCAAGGGGCTGGAAATGTTAGAATGTTAGTCACTTACCTTTTAAAATTCTTATATCCCTGTATGATACATGAAGTGCAAGATTTTAGGCAGTACTTATACCGGTGAGGATGATGATAGGAACAGGAAAGCAACAGTAGCTATGGTAGGAAAATTTGTATTATCTGACCATTCACTCATTACAAACTGCTTTGTTCATTTACCCTTCTTGCTTACACATTGCTTTAGATTCTATTTTCATTTCCATTTTACCTGTGAGGGTACCAACTATTAGAAAGGTTAAAGGTTCCTGAGCAATCAGAGGTGGGCCTGGTTTATATATCTCCTATTGCAGAAAAAGAGAGAGCCTTTTTTTTTTTTTTAACAGTTTGTGTACTACCCTTTTTCTCTCCAGGATTCTTTCTGGAAATATCTATGATCTGCAGGAAATTAAATCAAACACGGTAGCAAGGAAATTTACTGTTAAGGGAAAGAGAATATTGCAAAAGAGGTGAAGAACATAGACATGAAGGCAGGAAGTAGGTAGGAAAAAATCGCTGCATACTTCATGTCTAAACATGCATCTCCAAATGACAACTGCATTTATTGAATGCTTGATAGAAATGATAATAATGACATTGATGACTTAGACTGATTTGAAATCTCAATAGAAAATCCTTATATACATATCATTTGACTAAGTGGAGAGATACTACATTTGTTCCACCCTGCAGGCTATTTCTAACAGGTTAGAGTTAGAGTACTTTGCTGAGCAGACTATGCAATCAGCAAAACTATAACCAGGCTGAAAAAGGAGGTAAAATAATCTAATAGTGATGTTTGCTCTTGGTACATAGAAACACACATATTTGCAAACCCTACACTGGCCACTTGGGGTGACTCAGTGGGAGATACAAGCCATAGGCTATTATTTCTACTTCGCAATAAAAAAAAAAAAAAAAAAAAAACACCCTGAAGCTCAAAGAAATAAAATGTTTTGTGCATGGAGTTAGTGTAAGAGTAGAGAAAACACGGATCCTCAAGTCGCTGATCCAGCAGTCTTTTTGCTTCTTGTAACTCCAGATTGCAGGAGAAAGTTCTATTGAAACTGCATATAATTTTAAGAGAGTGATTTTTGACAATTTTAAATTTTCTGTGGAAGTTTAATCTTGCAAGAGTACAGTCTGAATGTGAAAGGTGGTTGATTGTTCAGTCCTAATAGGTCAATCATAGTCTGTGAATTTGATTTAAAAAGAGGTGGCTATGTGTTGAAACTTGAATGTCCCCAAAAGCATGTGTTAGAGGTATAGTCAGCAGCTCTGCAGTGCTATTGGGAGATGACAGAATCTTTAAGAGGTGGGGTCTTTCTGGAAGACGTTAGATAATTATGAGTGAGCCTTTGGGAATACTGGGACCTTGACCCATTTCTGTCCCTTTTATTTACCTCCTGAGTGCCATAAAGTGAACAGACCTCTCCCTTCATATGATCCACTATGGTCCTGCCAGAGGCCCAAAGCAACAGGGCCAAGTAACCATGGACTGAAACCTCTGAAACTGTAAAGCAAAATAAACCTTTTTCCCATTTGTTTTTCCATTTAAATTCCACTTCTTCCTCTCTTCATTTAAGCTCCATCTCACTTTTCTTCCATATCTTAAGTATTTGGTCATAGTCATGCAGAATCGAGTAGCCAAGATTAAATGAGTAGTCCAATCACCAATGATATAAAACAGCTACCCCAAGTCAGCTCAGAATATGCCATTATTAATCTCCATGGAAAGATGCCACTTGTTTGAGGTTATTTCAAATACACTGATGCTTTGGGGTTAGGTACAACCTCAATCATTTTGAAATTGTATCCATATCCTCAAAGGTATATCTCACACAATCTGCACAAGCTTGCTCACTACATTTCGATGGCAGGCAACTTAGCATGTTCACAAGGCATCCATCATTAGCTGGCGTTCTCAGGTAAGAATGATACAGATGTCTGCAAACTACTTGAACTGACAGAACAATGAGCAGACCCAGAGAATGATGTAACCTATTCCATTACAGGGGAGTAAATCTACAAATTTTTTTAAAAACTGAAGCAGTCCAAGATGTTTATATTTGGAATTCTTTTAAAGGGTTTTGAATGTAATTGCTTCATATAGATAAGGAAGCAGAAGCTGAGGGGTATGACTAGCACATTAGCCAGCTCCCATTTCCACAGAGAAATGGAAAATCAACTCTTCTGAATCTCTTAAGAAGTTTTTTGTTTCCAAACACTAATAAGGCTGTCCTACTGGAAGTCCATCATACTTTTCATAGCTTCTGCAGGCAAATTAGTTAGCCAAATGGGGCTTCATAAAACCCCCATAGCAGAATCCTTGCCTTTTGGAAATACAGATTAAAACTCTGGCAGAGGCATTGGTTTTCTTCAAAATAATTCAGTGTGTGAAGTGCTTGGGGGAGGGTGGTACATGAGGATAAAAGGACAACAAGGTGGGCTGAGTTACCCACTGTTGAATTTCCATGATGGATGTGTGGGAATTCATTACACTATTCTCTCCGGTACTTTTATAAATGCATTGGAAATTTTCCAGAATGAAAGTTAGTGTGATGGCTAATCTTGATTGTCCTATTGATTAGCTTAAGAGCCACTCAGGGGTAAAGCACACTTCCAGTGCGTTTGGGTAGGTCAAAGCCATTTCACATCGATGGCTATGTCTGGTCCCTGGCACCTTCCTCTCCAGCTTTTTCCAACTCTCTGCTTCTTGGCTGCTATGACTTGGGTGGCTTTCCTATTGCATCCCCTCCCACTGTGATGTCCTTACCTCAGAGTCAGCTAACCATGGAACAAACCCTCAGAAACCATTAGCAAAATAAATTTTTTATCCTTTATGTTGTGTGTGTCAAATATTTGGCCTCAGTAACAAAAAACTGGCTCATTCAGTTAGGGAAAAGATCATCATTTTAGGTAACATTGCAAAAGATAACATGATTGGCTGGTTGGCCTGGAAAATTGCAGAAAACAATTTAAAAACTCTTCCAAGGCATTTTTTTTAAAGAGGCAACATTTTGGTTGACCTTGTCTTATCAAAGTAGCAGAGTTTAGAATTTCTAAATCCATAGTTTCTTATAGCTGAATGCGATTTAGTGTTCTCCTTTTCAAACCTTTGTTTCTGGATCTATGAGATGGGGATGCTAATCATAATTACTTTGCTGTGTGCTATTGTGCACATTTTATGTGTATGTATGTCACGTGCCTGAGGATACAGGAAGAAAACATCAAAACATGTAGCCCTTAATATTATTCCCAAAGTAATTTATATTGCTGGATACATGGTAGGGAGTCAATTAGTCAATGTTAGATGAAGGAAGAAAATAATGATCACAGGAGGGATACTTATAAAATATATCTAATTAGGTGTTATCTAAATTTCACAAAGTCACCAAAAAGCTTTTTGTTCATTTTTGTCTGTGGCTATGTTCATTGAGAGTCAGATCAACAACTTGGTAATTAAAACAAATATCTTACATTTCCAACAAACTTAGCAGCATAAAATAGAAGGCAATTACTCAACTCTGATTTAGGCTTAATATGCAGCATGCCTTAATTTATTCTAATTTGATATTCAAAAGAATATCCTTAAGGTAATATCTTTCTGCAAGCTCACAATGACTGCAACACACCAAATTAAGGCTAGCATCCATCAAGTGCACAAGAGCTAAACACCCCTCACCCTACCCCAAGCAGAAATTAAACCTAAGATCTAAGGAAATGCCAGGAATCAGCCTGGTGCAGGGAAAAAAAGTCTTGTGCATTGAGAAGATACCCACTTGCCTTGATCCAAACTTAGCTCATTAACCCCAAGATATGCAATCAGTTCCTGACTATAAGCAAAGCAGACATATTTACACACTGGCGCAGATTGGTCCCTAGTCACATGAACCCAAGGGTTCCATTAGCAGCTGATGCACGGGGTAACATTTCTTCTGCCCAGGATTTAGACCAGAGATATCTTGGCCTAAAGACTCCTAAAAACCCTTATGGCATGCCTTAGAGACAAGTTCAACTGCCAATCCACCCAACCTCTATGAGGCATTTTTCCATCTTTCTGATTAATGCAAGGAGGACATCTCACTTAGCTGCCAATTTGATTCTCAGTGCTGTTAATTACCCTTTGAATGAGGCAGGTTAAATTTAGGAATAAGATGTCAGCAAAGCGCGCGCGCGCATGTACACGTGCACACACAGTGGGGAAGCTATGCATTTCCAAATATACAAGGGTGGTGGATGACTACAACTGATTGCAAATATTATCAAATACATGAATTATCTGTTGCCAGGAGACAAATTACTGCAATACTGAGTGGTTTAAGAAAATAATAATTATTTATTATCTCATGAGAAAATTGAGTGAGAGAGAGAATTTATTTCCTTCTTATGATCTCATCTTGGAAGTCACTCAGTATTGTTACAATCTATTCATAGGGAGAGGAATCAAGCTCTACCTTTTGAAGGGGGAAGTGTCAGATATAGTTTGAATTCACCATTCTGAATATTCACTGTATGCCAGGAATCATGCTTTGTCTGTTAATTCTTACCACAGATCTTTAGCTAAGCATTATTATCATTACCTCCATTTTAATGAGAAAATTGGGCAAGGTATGCACATTGCTCAGGGTCATTTGGATTACCAAATGGCTGAGCTGAGATCTACTGTGGTTTAAGTGAACTTTCCATGTGATCCTCAGACTACGACCTCCTCTTTCTTGGACATCTACTATCTGGAGCTAAGAAATGACAATCCTTGCTGTCCCCAAATCTCTCTTCATTGTTTCCTGCCTTTAAAAATCTCTAGGGCACTAGCAGCAGTCCTCTACAATTCTGGGCGAGAATCCTGGAGTTTTGTGAATTTACCAGACACCTGGAGCTAGGCCCATGTGCATTATGAGAAGTATTTGTTTGACCAAAAGCATTTGTTTTACCAGAGCCCTACCTCACTGTGTGGGCCAGAAAAGTGTCATCAAAGGCTTCTCCACTGCCCCTGTCAGGTGCTGGCACTCACTGCCTCCATGACAGGAATCTTACCCCATGGACAAGACTGGTCCCACTTGAGTGACCAGGCTGTTAGGTTTGAAGGAAGCCTTGGGCTCTAGAGACTGTGATGCTGGCTTTTTAGTATCATGTGGTTTTCTCAGGCATGCGAGCTCCATAATTAGGTTAGGCCAGGAGATTGTTTTAACTCACACATATATACATTCACACACACACACACACACACACACACACACACACACACACACACACACCTCTCTTTGCCAGTGGCTTTAGTTTCCTTTTCTGTGTTCATTATCTGCTGGATACTCCTTCAGAGAGATACCTGCTTGACTCCCTGGATTCAGTCAACCTCTGAGCAAACGCATCACATAAGAAGGAATGCTCCTTCCTCATCCGATATTCCCTGTGCCCTTATCACACCTGAGTTGTCTTACTTTTCTTTGTGTGTGTGTGTGTGTGTGTGTGTGTGTGTGTGCGCATGTGTGTGTGCACGCACGCATGCAAGAGTGTGTGTGCAGTTATTTTCTTCTTTTTTCTAGACTAAAATTTTGAAGGTAGGGATCCAGCTATCCATTTTAAATTTTTCATTGCTGAGTACCCAATGCTTAGAAAAGCAGGTAATTTTTATTTTGCAAAAGTTTATTTTTAATTCAGCTCTTACTGGCCTATCTTTTCTAATATTCCCCTGTATAAATATACCACAAGCTATCCCCTAACAATGCATATTGAAGCTTTTTTCCAATTTGATTAACATTTATATATAATGCTAAGCAATACCTACAAGGTAAACTTTTGCTGAGTTGGTGGATGATCTCTTCAGGGTGCACTCCCAGAAGCAGAGCTGCTAGGTCAGTGAAAAAAAAAATAAAAACTCATTTGAAAGACTAGGGACATCTCATCAATTATTTTACCAAAGAGCCATACCTTTTGGGACGTGGGAAAGGCCACCTTCGAATACACGGCTTGACACATTAACTCTGAGTGACCTAAAAGAAAACCAAGGAGGCTGACCTCCTGCCCTCTCCTCTAGCTTTCACACTTTTCCTTCCTAAACTGAAGGAAAGGGGTTTCTCTAAACTTTCCCTGTATAAATGAAGGCAGTACCCTCAGAAAAGTAACACACAGAAGAAAAGATTAGAGTCAATACCACATCACAGCACAGCCACCTGAGCGTGTATAAAGGAATCTCTCACTATAGTCTTGATGTACAATGCCCCCAAATTAATGAGGATGCGTATCTTTCCTTAGATATGTTGGCTATTCATACATGTTCTAAGCAACATATCTATCCAACTTCTTTGCTCATTTTTAAGTCAGATTGCCTCTCTATTGTTGAGTATAGGAGTTCTCTATATATTCTTAATGTCCAGTCCAGCACAGATTGGGAAGCTGACTTAGGTCTGTCACCATTGCAAGGCAGGTGTCCAGTTGGTGCTTTGGGAAAGAAAAACTACATAAGGATCCTGAGAGAAGAGAGAGCTTTTACTCTCTTTTGCCCTGTTTTTTCCTGGACAGGTTGGTGAGAAATATTCTATTTCTCAACAAATGATGAGCTGGAAACACACAGTGGGCATTTTTCCTTCTGTGCATTTTCTGTTTCCCCTAATAAGGGCTAAAGCAGCCCATTTTTAAAGCATTTTAAAAATGTAGGTTGGGATGAAAAGAGATTTAACTTTTAATGTTTGAATTAAAACAGCATGAGCAACTCCTTTGAATACAATAAAAAAAGCTACAGGATATTCCCTGAAACAATCATTTCTAACTATTTTCCTCTGCATTTCATAAATAATAAATGTGTTAAAAAATAACCCCATAGTTACACATTCTCTAATATACTAGTTATGCAAGCTGGATATAACTCTAAGAATCCCTAAATGTGAGAAAAATTGAATTTGGTTGGTCTTTTTTAAGCTAAAAATTAAATTTCCCTGGCCCCATGCAGACCTTTTCCCTCACAGCTATAGTTATAACTGGATTTTTAGGCCTTCTGAAAACATTGTGGTTTGCAATAAAGCAAAACACTATGTCAAAAACTGCTTAGAATACAGACAAGCACACTCCTAATATATACCAGAGGGCTGCTGTTTACCTGGCGGAGGCATCAATATCACTGTAGATCTCATCTTGACAACTGCAGCTCGCACTGGGATTCTGACCTCACCTACATTCATATTATGAATTAAAAATATGAGCTAAATCCCTCTCCAAGTTACTAAAGAGGCAGAGTTTCTGAGCTTCCTATCCCTAATTCAACTGCAAGCTCTCTTTTTTAGTTCCCTGATGAAGGTGAGGCACCAAGCCGTTCAGAGCACACTTGGTTTCAGAGTGTGAGATGTGTCTGCTTGGAAGGTAGCAGGTGTCCAGGAGAAGAAATGTGTTTAATACACTATTGAAAAGCTTTAGGGTCAGGCCGTGAATAAAACACTAGACTAGGGACTGGGGCAGGCAGGCTGCTTTCTGGGCATCTTCCTAACTGGCTCACGTCTGCTCCCTTGGAACTCAAGCATGCCTGTGCCTGAATGCCCCCCACACCAACCTCTCCCGCTCCCAGCCACAGGAGAAGACATCTGCTTTTGCGACTGGCTGCCCAGATATTTGACAACTGATACTCTACTGGGCTCTGTCTCTGTTTCTGTTGTGATAATGGTGGTGTTGGTGTTAAGAAGCTAGATTGTGTGTGTGTTGTTGTTCCTTCTGTATGTGTATATATATTTTAATAGTAGTGAAAAGGAGAAGATAATGTGAGTCGGTGAAACACTCTCCCACACACAGGTACACACCCCTCATGATTGACTGGCATCTCTTCTAATACTTTGCTTACCACTCTGACCTCATGGTTCCTCAACTGTTTGAGGGTCATTTTTGAAGAATCCCACATGAACACAATCATGAGAGATACAGGGTAACTGTCTAACACATCACTGATCCCAAGGAATTTATAATCTCGGTGGGCCAACAAGGTTACCCCAGATTAAATGATTAAGGAAGATAAGAGAGTGCATAATGAACACACTAAAGGAAACTTGCTTCTGAGTTCAAGGCTCTCTCCTCAAGCGTGTCCTGAGCTCCGTGCTGCCAGCTCACCCTTTCATTATCCTGCCCAACCTCTGCTCTCCAAGTGCCATTTGCTGGCTTCAGAAAGCAGGATGCTCTTTTTCTGTTTTCTCCCTCTCAATCCAGGCTACTTCCACTCCAAAGGTTCACCACCCTGACCGTGACCTTTGAAAAATTCCGATGCCCAAGAATCCCCCCACCTCCAGACTTTGAGGGGAGAGTGAACCAGACATCACTCTTTTTCAAACATGCCCACCCAACATCAATGTACAGGCAATACTGAGGCAATACCTAATCACATGCTTGGAGCATTTCGCCTTCTGTTCAAGGGAGACCGAAAGCAACCCACGTAAAGCAAGAGCTCCCAGTCCACTGAGAGTTCGAGCGAAGTCAGGGAAATCATCGTCTAGAGCAGGTCGGGTGGAGTGGAAGACAGGAGCAGCAGAGCAGCACCATGTAGGAAATTGCAACTCACATATTTAGTACTGTTGTTTCACACCCAGAAAGGATCTGGGGAGATCTGCATGTTCTAATTCCTTTGGTGTTTGGTTTCTGAGTCCCGCAAATGGTTCAGCTCAGCAGGCTAGGCATTAGACTTCATCCGGGTTTCAGGCTCTGATTTTACAGATAAATTTAGGGAAGCAGGGGATGGCAACATCATTGTTTTAATGGACATCAGCCATTTATTAAGCCCCTACTGTATACCATGCACTGTTCTAAGTACTAAGGTCACAGCGATGACCATAGCAGAAGAAAATAAATGAAGGAAATAGCTGTACTCATAGACTAGTCATATGAAAAAGAAAAAGAAAAACTTTTCGGAATCATTACCCCGTTAATGAAGGCTGTTCAGCAGGTGTTTGTTTTGGTTAGGACATGGTTATAAAGTATGTGCCTAAGATATACCTGGAGATCACTGTTTTTCTCCCTATGTTTTCCTTAATACTGGGTATTGAGTCCAGGGCCTTCCTACTGTACTAAATTCCACTTCTCTTTTTATTTTGAAACAGTGTCTTGATAATTTGCTAAATTGTCTAGATTAGGCTGAAACTTGCAATTCTCTTCTCTCAGCCTCCTGAAGGTTTTTTTTTGTTTTTGTATTTCAAGATATGGTTTCATTAACTTACCCAGGGTGGTATTAAAAGTACAGTCCTCCTGCGTCAGCCTCCTGAAGTGCTAGGATTACAGGAAAATAGGCCACCACCACACAGGCTCCACACCTAGGAATCTGATAGAGATGCAGAATCTTGAACCCTACTCAGATCCAAGAATTCAAATATTATGAAAGTGTGGCCCATTATACTCCCAAATGATGTCCATATAGACTCCAGTTAGAGACACACAGGCAGAAGAAGAGAAAGATGTGTAAATTTAGGTAATGGAGGGTTAATAATAGTGGGTGGTGGATTAGTTAGGGTTTGAAAACCTGGCGAAGTCTCTGCCAGAGGCCTAGGGAAGCTGGAAGGAACAAATACATCCCAGCATCAACAGAAATAGCTGTGGATGAACACACCTTGGGGAATACCTGTGAGGAGAACTCACAGGCATCTAAATGGAAATAAAAACAAAAAAGAACTATGTGAGTTTTTATTTATTTATCTATTTATTTTATTTTGTATCTGCAAGGGACAGAAAGATCTCTATTGTAAAGCTCCTTTTAAGAACAGGGGACCCAAGAGAAGCATTTAGAGGTTGACACTGGAGATGTATATCCTTCTGTACTAGTTTCTAAAGGGAAGAAGAGTTAAGTGGTGAGTTTACTTTCACTGTGCACAGCTGTTCCACACCTGCAGGACAAAACAAAGCCCTGACTCCCTGGGAGGGAAGACAACCTGACCTTAGGATGCCTCTTCCAATTTTCCAAAAGCCCTCCATGGCCAGAGGCTATCAGGCTATTGATAATGTCACCAACTCCATCAACCTGGTACACCACATACCCACAGTAGAGCTGCCGATATCCTGACACATTGTCTGGTGTTGATGTCAACGGAAACCCTGCACATGGGGGGTCCTTCGAGGCAGAAGTCAGTGCACTGAATCCCTAGCAACTGTAGTTTTGGAATGTAGACCAAGTGGAGAAGTCTAAAAGCTGTAACATCTCTCCTTGACTATGACTTAAGGATGACTTTAGGTCATTTATGCAAAAATAAACAAACAGAAACCCAAACAAAGTTTTTTGGAGAAATATAGTTGCAGATGTTTTTGGTTCCCCTTTAAGAAC
This sequence comes from Dinomys branickii, assembly GCA_004027595.1. Lineage (NCBI taxonomy): Eukaryota > Metazoa > Chordata > Mammalia > Rodentia > Dinomyidae > Dinomys > Dinomys branickii. Next base: position 20,428 of record PVLD010005756.1, read on the forward strand.
TCTCCAAAGATAATTTCAGTGGGCTTCTTTTATTCCGATTTCCAAAAACTATCCCTACTTGAGTCATTTCTAGTCCTTACTGTAATGGCTGTTTCTATTACATTTAAAATCAAACTTGACATACTTACTATCAAATACCTGGTCAAATGTCAAGCTTTTAACACATCTAGACCCTAAATTAATTAACATTTATTGGGTGCCTATTCAATGCCAGCAATTGCTGTTACCCCCAGGAGATTATCAGTGTGTTAAACCCAAAGCCCCGCTCTCATGAAACTTACACTCTACACTGGACAGAAGAAAAGCTGAGATAGGAAAATAGTCAATGTATTCTTTCTTTGATGGGAAGTGATACGGAAAAAAATTCGTATAAAGAAGGAAGTTGAGGATGAAATATGTACCCTAATAAGGACCAGAGGTAGGTGCTTGTATTACACTATTTTGTAAGTGAGTAAGTAGAAGCTCGGAGAGGTTAAGCCCCCTATCAAATGTACTTCGGCTAGTACGTGGCAGAACCTTTATTTCAATCCAGAGCAGGGTGCTAAGTTACCAGCCTGTGATGCCTAGTTGAACGACTACCTTCCTGGGTACCCATCGCTCAGACAGCTGGCAGAAGCACTGCCCAGGGGAGAAGGGAGAGCATGTGTAGCCCATGCACCCCTTCTTATTCATCACCCATCCTGCTCCTCGCTGATCCATCCTGGAGGATGCGCAGCAGACAGCGTCTTTAGGATACCATACCTCCTAGCATTCAGTTAGGTTGAGCCGAAAGAGAGCTCAGACACACGGTTGCAGGGAAAAAAAGAAGAGGACAGGGTATTTATTGCAAGGCTCATCTTGAATCAGCTGCTTTCTTATCTCCTCAGATCTAGGAGTCACTTTCTCTCCTTGCCCAACAAGCCTGGGGTGATAATATGTGTTTTTAATAGCCCAGGTCACTGTGCTGTCTGTAAGCTGTCACATTTGCTTATAAAATGCACATATGCTTATAAGGACCTTGTTTATTCAACTGTCTTTAATTCCTCTGATTTGGGTTTGAGGGTTTAGCCATAAGCACCAACCATGACTGCAAGGACAGGCCTTTTATTAATGCTAGGGGATGCAGCTAGAAATGGAAGTGGTAGCTCTCCTGGTGCTTTGTGAGGTCTCCAACACAGCTAAGAACAGAAGAATGCAGGTTTCTTAATCTATTGTGGCCCAGGATCAATCACGATATAACAAGGAAGCTACTGGAGGGTTCTTCTACCATCCTGGACAACTTCTGGATATTTTGGGTAGTGTATGCTAGAAGCTTAAGATATGGCTCAAGCACCTCAAGTACAACCATAGTTGACCTGACACTCACCTAGCATGGAGTGATCGCATCGTTCACATTCAATAGTCAGAAACTAAAAGAATTAAGCAGAACACTCTATTCCTTGAAAAACAAGTCAACTCTTTCCTGGGAATCATAATAAAGGCACAGGACAACGAAGGATGTTAATCGTGGAAAAATACTGCTGGAACATAGGCAAGAAAACTGGCAAACACCCTGGATTTCAGGATGAGGTGTTACTGTCTGTGAGCGCTCATGGCAGACAGCACAGGAGCCAACCACTGGCCTGGGCTGGACAGCTGCCATGCTCCAGGTGGGTGTGCACAGAGCAGTACCAAGGGCTTTCCAATCCCCAAATCACTTAAATATATATTAATGTAGGATACTCAAATCTTTTAAGATTCTATTTTAGTGCCTTGACATCCTCATCTCAGCAAGAAACACTGAATGTCTCACACCCTGTAGGCTTCAGTCACTTCCTGTTCCATGTATCAGCATTCCCTGGAGTTTCCCAGGGCACAGCCGTGTGAGGACAGGTGCCCATCCTGAAACTAGAGCACTGATTAATCTGGACAAAAATGAAAATTTCTGGTTAGTAGCAAAAGTTAAATTCATTCTACTAGGAATTAGGCACTGTGCTGAGAACTTTGTGCATATTCTAATTCATTCAATTTTACAATGGTGTGCAGACTTTAAGATGACCCTCAATAATCCTTGGTGGCTGGTGTCTTTGTCCTTGTATAATACCTTCCTCTAGAGTATAGGTGGACCTGGGACTTGATCATAATCAACAGAATACAGCAAAGGCTGTGCAAATGTACAAGGTAGCTATACATGTGTGTGTTAATTGTTTCTCTATTACTGGGTTTGCGGAAACAAAAGGACACATTCTAAGTGAGATGATAGAAAAGGCCAGGGTCTCAGCAGGAGACTCTGAGTGGCCTCTGGGAGCTGAAAGTTAGCCAACAGCCAGCTTGAAGCCAGCACCTCAGACTCACAGCCATAGGAAGAAATTGTGCTGACATTTCAAGTGGATCTCAAAGCATGCCCATCCTCAGCTGAGACTCGGGTGAGGACACAGCCCACTCGACACCTTCACTGCAGCCTAGTGAGACCCTGCATAAAGACATAGCTGAACTATATCAAACTCTGCACCCACAATGTGCTATTTGAAGCAGCCAAGTGTATGGCAATTTGTAACACAGACTAGAACAGTCATGCATTTACATGTAGTTACATCACGATTATCATTATCGTTTCCTAAATGGAGAAGTGGTGACTTGGGCTCTTTGGGAAACTTATCCAGGGTCACATAGTTACTGTTCAGCATTGGAACTTGAACAAGGCCAGCTTAGCTCCAAAGTCTTTATGCTTCAGCACCACCTCTTACACTGTACTGTGTTCCTAGACGGGAAAACTCTTCCAGGGACCCTACAATCCATTCTCTGATTATGATTTTCCAGGGTAGGATAATGTTGTCCAAAAAGGGATGTCCAGATTCTAATCTTGGATATGTGATAATATGACCTTATTTACAATTAGTTAAGGATATCAAAATGAAATCACCCAGGATTTAGAGTGAGTCCTACATGCAAATTATCATAAAAGATGAGAGGACATACACGGACACGGAAGAAAAGGCAAGGTGGTGGCAGAGGGAGGGCCTGGAGTAACACAGCCACAGTCCAGGGAGGCCAGGGGCCTCCGCAAAGGAAAGTTCAGAAACAGATTCATCTTCAAGCCCTGCAGAAGGAATGAACTCCTCTGATACCCTGATTTAGGACTCCTAGAGCCCCAAATGGCAGTGGAACACATTCCCATTATTTCAGGCAACTTAATTTGTGGAATATGCAGCCTCAGGAAAGAGGTGTCTGATACCATGTTGCTTTATTAATCCCACAGGACATGTCTTAACTTTAAAGACAAACTCAAATATTTATGCCTCAAAGAAGCAAGAGAGATGGTAACAAGGACTCTCACTTTATGCAGAAGAATAAGAACACATCATGGCCAAGTCAGAGATGTTGCTGACCAAGTCACTCAGTTTCTAGAGAGTTCTTCTCATATGTAAGACATATTAATACTCAAAGTCCCAATGTTTTATAGATCTACGGTCAATACAGATTTCCATTTGTCCTTGCTAATAAAATTGGAAGAATCTTCAACCGTTTATGGAAGACAACAATTTTCTTGTACAAGCTTCACAGCACACAAAGTGTAGACAAGTGCAAAGGAGAGGAAGTTTTAGGCGTCCAGTCCATCATTCCAATCTCAGGTCTATAGCTTATAAGGGTGTGATGCTGAGAGGTTCACTAAAATAATTATGAGCTTCAAGTTTTCTTTTTAAATCTGTAAAATATAAGCAAGCGTAGTATGTAACTCACAGAGCTATTTTGAGAAATTAATTTGGAGGAATTAGTATTATGTAGTTACATAAATGGGACTTGCTTAATAAACATTATCTGTTGTTAATAAATGGATAGATGTTGTAAACCCTCTTCTACCCATGAAGAGTACCCTCTGTTCCCTTCCAGGCAGTCTTTCTCTTTTTTCACCATCTTTTACTTAATGTAGACTAAGCCCACATTTGTTAAACAGAAAATATTTGTTTATTGACTGAGATACATGTGCTCAACGCCCAAGCATATTGCTCTGCCTGGAATTAATTATTAATCATGATATGAATGTAAAATCTCTCCTTCATGTGCTCTGTATTTGGAGGGTAGGGAGTGATCTTTTTCTCTTTAAAGACCACAGATCTGCTCAGTTGGTAGGTTTCTCAGAAATAAACAGCCACATTTTCACTGTGAAGGGTGAGAGAGCTGGGGAAAATAAATAAATAATTCCTTTTTAGGTTCTTGGTCACTTACTCACTAAACAGTGCCTCTGGGTATGGGGAGGGAATTGCAACTTGAAAGTTATGAATTGGGGTCCATACAGACATTTGTTTAATTAACAATTAATTTGATCGTGTTTAAAAGGATTTTATCCTGCATTTAGGAACTCTTTCTACAGTCACAGTTCTAAAAAATGGTATCAGGCACCAGGAACACCTGGTAGAGTTGTCAAAACTTCAGCTACCCCCGTTCCAAGCCCAGATGGTTAGACGGTTAGGTCTTGGTTGAAGTCTGAAGATGTGCGGTTTTCAATGTGCAAATTCCTAAGCAGCTCTCTTCATGGGGTCTCCTGAGATTTACATGGAGAATAGTGCCCTAGAGATGCCCAGCACTCCTGGGTCCCTTTTTGGACTGGCCTTGGCTCTTTCTTTCTTTCTTTCTTTCTTTCTTTCTTTCTTTCTTTCTTTCTTTCTTTCTTTCTTCTTTCCTCCTTCCTTCCTTCCTCCCTTCTCTCTCTCTCTCTCTCTCTCTCTCTCTCTCTCTCTCTCTCTCTCTCTCTCTCTCTCTTTCTTTCCTTCCTTCTCTCTTTTCTTTTCTCTCTCTCTCTCTCCCCCCCTGCCCCCTGCCCCCTGTTCCTTCCTTCCTTCCTGGTAATTTTCCAGCACTCCCAGCAAAGGCCGAAGCCTTCTCCAGGGCACTCCTCTGTAAAAGGCAGCTAAATGTCTGCTGCTGGGATCCAGGGAGGAGGGGAATGCCTAGGATCTGAAACACTTCCGTACAGGATGCTGAAACTCCCACTGAAGCAATGTGTGTGGGGGTGTGTTACCCCAACAGTGAATACTCCTGACTTCATCCAACATCCAGGAGGGCAGTAACTGAGCTCTTACTGATGGGCAGAGTCCAGGGAGGGAATATAGGTCAGCTCTGCCTGATTTTCATTTCAGGATGGGAAGGAACTTAGGAAAATGAACATTCTTTGCATAGATCTTCCTTTGCAGCAGAATATTTCTACTGACTCATTTCCTTTCAGACTTAAGGAAGAGGGAGGCAGAAGTGGAAAAATAAATGAAGATCCCAAATGATATGCCCATTAAGGACAAAGGCATTTCAGACTTTCTATTCAAGATCTCTGTCACATTTGTGTTCAGAAACTTCATTTCCGGTGCAATGCCATACATTCATTTCACTAGATGGTCTTAGCGGCCAAGTGTGACATCTACCATGTACTGTGTTTTGGTAGAAGGAAGTCCCAAACAGAGACCAGGACAGAAGAGTGCAGTAAGAGTCGAGACTAACAATGCCATAGGGATTATCTCCTTAAATATAAATTAAGAACAGATGTTCATTCTATATGTTGCCTTGAACTCAAGCCACTGATTAGCCAAGTGACCTTCAGAAAGATCCTTGGACTAGTTTTCATACATTGGTCAGCTGAAGAATGCTCTCGAATCTTCATCTCTTTATGTGCAAATCTGAAGTCACCACCCTGGACCAACTTCCTGCCTGGTAATGCCACTACCCTAGAAATAAATGATAAGCACTGTTTCTTGTTTATTGCCTTAAAAATAGGTGAAGTAAATGCACTTGGATCTTCTCAGAGCTGACACTGAATTTCAGAGAGGTTCCTTCACTTGTCAAAAGCTGCCCAGAAAGTAGGTGGGGGTGAGTTTCACAGCTGTGTCAACCTCTGCTCCTATCCTTACTACAAGCACTTTCCCGATTTTCTGCTTCCTCATCTCCCTTCTCCTCTGCTCTCACCCCTCACTTCTGGATCCTGGATCATTACAAAGTCAGTTCATCTACCAGTGGGGTTTGTAATTTCAGTTGGGACACCCTGGAATAAATAGCACTAAGGTCCCTTCCATCCCTAAAATTGTGATTATGATTATGATTTTTTTTTACATTTGTACCAGAACATGCAGCAAACATCCCACCATGGAATAAATATCCTAAACTCAGCAAGGTAGTTTAGAAGGAAATTATGATCCGGTCTGATCAGAAATGCATTTATTATATTCACATTTCCCTCCCAGCAGCATGCAGAGACATCATTCCAAATATTTTAGCGTTGGATAGATTAGACATAAAACAAAAGGTGGGTTTCTAAACCAGGCCACAGTACTATTTTTGCTTAATGTTTCTGGCCACGTCGAATAGAACACTTTCATAAAGGGCAATGTATACATTAGCAAGGGAGTATAAATCATCTATAATTATAATGTCTTTCACCCCAAGAGGCCTTTAGTGCTTCCCTTATAAAAGCTACACAGTTGAGACTGGCACCTCGCTAATAGATCGGCCCTCTCTGAAAATACAATTATGCCCCATGCAGGGCCGGAAAGCAGTTCTGCATGCCTGCTGTCACCATGTAGTTCCGACACAATCACTTCCCAGGATGGACTTAACCACTGGCAGCCCAAAAGCTCTGCAAGGAAGGATGTGCCAGAGAATGTGGGGCCTGCTCCAGCCAAGCATGGGGCCAGGTCCCTAGAGGGTCTCTCAGACAAAAACATGCTGGTCAACAGTCCCAGAGGTGCCTCTAAATGTAGGATGCAAAGATTCTGGGATCTCAGGGTTTGAGCTTCTGTTGGGAAGATCTAGGATGTTGCTGACATGACAAAGGTATCATCTCATACAAAGTACTGAGTAATGAAGGATATGAGGACCAGGGACAGGGTTTGGAGGAGTTGATGTCCATCTACTTCAGGTCTGGTGGGGCATCAAGGGAAAAGCTGCTGTCCCACAGCCCAGTGCATGCTGTGAAGGCAGCTGGAGGGGACATGCACATGCAGTCTCAGCCTGAACTTTGTGTTTGTAGAGTTTAAATGGGAACATTCTCCTTATCCCCAAGTGAAAGTCAGCATATTACAAACTATAATTATAAAAATGAATAAAAAGCCCCATTTTATGACATCTAAATAAGTGGACAGAGAACAATTTCTCTGCTTTATTTTTGTTTCTTTGTTTCTTTTTCTTTCTTTCTTTCTTTCTTTTTTTTAAGACAAAGTCTCCTTATGCTTAAATGTAGCCAAAGGTGGCCTCCAACTCTCAACAAGGCTCCTGCCTCGGCCTCAGCAGCGCTGGGATTACAGCCTTCTGCCACCATACCCAGCTAGAAAACAATTTCTGAAAAACAGCTTTTGCAGTTTAAAAAAAGAAATCTGAACAACTTTTAGGAAAGCTGAGGTTTTACTCGCATTCCAGAGGAGGAGGGTGGATGGATACTGTGTCTACCATGGTTCTCCTGCCCCAGGCCCTCTGTCTCCACATGTCGGAATCCCAGCCTCACCTGGCAGAGACAGGAGCCTCCCTTCCTTGGAAAGGGGTGAGGTTAAGAGGACAGAAGCACAGGTGTGACCCCAGAGGCAGCAAGAGAAAAAAGATGGAGTTCTGCTGAGGCTGTGAAGATAGCTTCCAAGTGAGAATCTCCAGGAAATCCAAGGGTGAAATGAAAGATTGCTAACGGAAAGCTGGGGAATAGATCTTTTGTAAGTGGGAAGGGAAACAAGAAGTGGAAGGTGGGGCAAGGGGAAGGGACATAAAAAATTTAAGACATACCACGTACGGTACCAACTACCTCCAATGAGACTCATCGTTACGTGTTACAAACATGAACTAAAAAAATATGAAAATGGGGGAAAGTGCATAGAAGGAGGGAGACAGGAGGAGAAGGGAAGTGAAATAAAAGGAATCAGGGTGTGTTAGGGTTACGAACCTACTCCCTAAGATGAATTTTGTACATTTTGTACTGCAAACAGGTACTCATAGAAAATTAACCCCCAGCTCCCTCTCAGGCATGCACTTTGTCTCTCCCTGCTTGGACTAGAAACTCCGTATAGGTGACAAGCTAAACCTAAATGTTGGAAGGTGTTTACTATAGCTATATAGGTTTCCCAGCACAGAGAAATCTCATTTGTCTGGCCACAGTCCTGGGAGGGGTCGCAAGCAACCTTGCCTCACACTGAACAGATATTTGACCCCTCTCGTCCAAGGGTCTTCAGGAGTCAATGTTGCCAGAAGGCTCTCCATCACATAGGAACTTGCTAGAAATGTACAGTGTAGAGTTCTACCCTAGAGCTTCTGAGTCAGTGAGCGTAGTTGTAGAGGCAGCCTCCTGCGTTTCATTTGTATTGACTGATTGATCAATTGAATTGCATGGCTGGGGATCAAACACAGTGCCTGGTGCATGCTAAGCAAGGAGTCTACCACTGAGCTACGCCTCAGTCCAACCACCTGCATTTTAACAAGAATAGCAAAGACTTCTGGAAGACTCTGAAGTTTGAGAATGTCATGCTGCAGAGTGCATCTTCGTGGGGATCAAGGTTTCTAATTATTTACCTTGTTCTGCACAGCATGGAGATGAAACCCATGCTTCAAATTCTGAGATCATAGCAATGGAAACGAAGTGCCATTAAGAAAGAAAACAGAATAGAAGAAAGTAGCACAATCTATGTTCAAGGGAAGAAAATTACTCTCTGGTAGTGAGGGTCAAACAGGAAGCAGTGACTACTTCTTTGTACCTCACTGCACTTGACCACCTTTACTCTTGTTCTTTCTATCCCCAGGCCAGCATGCAGTGGTGACCAAGGCATTTCTCAAATCTCACAACGCATCACACCACAGAACATTCTGGGCTTCATCGCTCTTAGTATCTTTTTGAAAAATCAGCTTAGCTTTTTTAAAAAGATAAGTGAATTCATCCAAAAGAAAAAAAAGTGCATCTCTTCTAAGCAGAAAGCAAAATTAGTTTTTGTATTAATGAATGATAAAATAATGTCACTAAATCCCAGGCAAAGATAGTTACCTGTTTGCTATAAGATATTCAAGTCTTAATCCCCAGAGCCTGTGGATGAGATCTTCTTTGGCAGCAGGGTAGGGTGGAGTGTAGCTCAGTGGTAGAACACTTGTCTAACATGCACGAAGTCCTGACTTAAAATCTAGGCACTCAAACAGTTTGGTTGAAAATAGTCTTTACATAGTTATCAAGTTAGAATAAAACTATTACAGGTACTAACACAATATGACTTCTTTGATTATGATACAGGAAATTTGGAAAGATACAGATAGGTATATAGAGAGAATGGCATGAGAAGATGCACACAGAAATCAGGGTGACCAGTGTCCAAGTCAAAGAATAACTGCCAAGTGTGGCCATAACACCAGCAGCAGATAGGAAACAGCCCTTTGAAGAACTCAAGCCTGCTGGTACCTTGACATAGGACTTCTGGCCTCTAGTGCTGGGAGACAGTAAATTTTTGTCATGGAAACCACCCAGTATGTGATCCTTTGTTATGGCAGCCCTAACAAAGCAGTGCACTGCCTGAGACTCTGCACCTCTAAGCTCCTTTCTATTTATTACAAGAGAAGATTCACAAGGTACAAAGACTTAAGGAAAAGCTTTAAAAAGTTATACCAAACAAAGGCTGTCTTCTTGATGCAAGCATATGTATAAGAAATATAACTGGAGAGGAAATCAATAGACCTCTCATCTGGAGACACAGAACATATGTTTTACCAAAGCTGAGTCTTGGAAACTCTTCTTATGGACTCATGCCTCTCCCTCTACCCACTCCACTTACAAAGTGTTACTATTTTGAACTCAGTGTTGAACGTGGAGGCAGATGTCTTGAGTTAAACTTGAAATTCTCCTCTTGTGGTGGAGGATTCTTAAAAGTCACTTATTCTCTTTGCCCTAAAAACAACCTCTACACTAACAATCAGAATTAGTCTGGAAGTTTGGAGAACATATAAGTGTGAATTATCCCCATTAGACTGCTCTCAGAATTCCTGCTTTCCTATTTTCTGCCTGGGTCTGAGTTTCTGTCTTCCTAGAGTTCTAGCAGAGCATGCCAATCTCACCACAAGTCCCCATAATTTGAGGCTGTCTAGGGAATGATGGTCACACAAGCCATTCCCCTTTGGGAGATGCGTGGCTTCTGAAGGTAAGACTAATGAACAGGAGGTAAACTAAGCAAACTGTCTTTGCTTTGAAGAGAAATCAGCTCGTTGAGCACTATGACAAATCAGAGATGCCTTGTGGAGTTTGCTAAGCAAATAAAAAGCAAATCCTGCCTAAACATATTTAGCAAAAGAGCCATGGTAAAAGCAAACAGTTGGATAGGGGGAGTTAGGGAAGGTAGTTCTCAATGTTATTCCTGACTTCAGATGAGCAGAAGACCACTGACGGCAGGTAAGAAGAGAGGGACCAGACACAGGGAGGGAAGGATGGTGACAAGAAAAGATGAAAGCCAACAAAAGTCATACAAAGAACTGGGAGTTGCCAACCATGTGTTATGCATCAGGCACATAAGATTCCTGCTCTGCTATCCTTACCCCATGATTTCTCAGCCCCATTCTGCAGAAGAGAGAACAGGGTTGAAAAGGAATATGTTGCTTGCAAAGTCATACATCTTCCAGGTGGCAGAATTTGAATGTAAACATCTTTGTCATGTTTTACATCCAGTTCTATCACATAGGCCTTTCAAGGGTGCAGTAGGCTGAAATCATTGTCACTCCCCAAGATGTTCGTGTCTTATTCCTGGAATCTGTGGAACTGTCATCTGACATAGAAGAAGAGGCTTTAAAGATACGATGAAGGATCTTGAGATAGAATATTGCAGACTCTCCAGTGGATCCATTGTGATCACAGGAGCCCTTCAAAGAGCAAGGCAGGAAGTTTACACAAGGAGATGTGGGAGAAAGCAGCGAAGAAAGTGATACACTCTGCAAGGGAGGAAAAGGTCACAAATTAAGATAGGTGGGCAGCCTCTAGAAGCTAAAGGTTAGTAATTGGTGGATACAGTATCACTCAAGGGTGGCTTGATGCAATGTTTCTCAAAGTCAAGGCCCGTGGGCACTGTGGATAGTGCAGTGATCAACTGGTAAAGATACAACTCACCATCAGTTAGTAATATTTTATTGTGGGAAGCTGTCCTGGGTAGCATCTTTGTTATCTATCCCATCAATGCCACTAGGACACAGTTATGGTCAAGATTAACTGTCAACTTGATTGGATTGGGAGTTGCCTAGGGATTAGTAAAGCACATATATCAATGTGTCTGCTGAGTCATGGAGATATGACCTTCAGGGCTCAATCTGGTCCTTGTCCTCTCCTCCCTGCCACTGCTCCTCTGCTTTGCTTCCTGGCTACCATGAAGTCAGCAGCTTTGCTCCTCCGGGTCCTTCCACCATGATATTCCTGCCTTGGAGCCAGACAGCCATGGACTGAACCCTCTGAAACCGTGAGCCAAACTAGCCACGTCCTCTGTTAAGCTGTGGGTGTCAGGCACTTTGTCCAGCAATAACAAAGGGACTAATACAGACATCCTCCTCAAACGACAATGTCTTCAGACATTGCCAAGTGGTCACTGGGGAATGAGACCACCCTTGTTTGCAAATCCCTGAAAGAGAGAAATGATATAGAGACACTCAACCTAAATATTTTAAAATTTAGTTCTGCAGATATTTATGGAGCCCAACTCTGAGTTCTCTCTCTAGAAATGCCAAAACTTCAGCAGCGAACCGGCCAGCCTGTCCTCAGGGGGATCAAGTCCATCAGCACAACTTGTACTTATTGTAAAGCAGATTGGCTTAGCCCTTCACTTTTCACTTTACAAGGAAAAATATAAAGAAAAGTTTCTGGAGATTAGAGTGTGGTTATATAAACTAACTTGATTTTTTATGCATATACTGTTTATTTCAAATTATTTCAAAATAAAGTCCAATTTCCACAAGCCAGAGGCTATTTTCCCATAATTTTCTTCCAGCCTTGTTTATCCTGTATTTTTTATGAGTTTTGGTGTTATTACTGAGTTTTCAACAATCATTAGGTAGTGCCTGAGACATAATTGAATACAATTTTATTACCCCAGTGAACAGACATAAATATTTAATCCCTCCGCTGCACATGACAATGAATATTTGGGGGGTGGCTAATAAATTGCTTTCAGAAGTTGCCCAGAGGATGGGCACTGTCTGCAGACTTTCAGAAACATTATCTTCAGTGCATTGAAACTGCTTGTGGTCCTCAGCAGGGCATTTTCTTCAAATAACAAACCAAAAGTTTCCATTCACAATGCAGTAGCAAGAAGCTTCACTGGCTTGTCGTGATTCTACTGGGCAGTTTCCTTGGCAAGAAAAGGTGAAGGGTTTGTCCAGAATGTTGAGATGGACCCTGCAGGCCTCTCAAAAAGGTTCATCTTGGAAATAACAGGGCAGGAAGAAGTTGGTGTCACTTGAGAGAAAGCATGTGGACACTGCCCTCACTTTCAAGATGAGCAAAAGCCCAAGGAACCAACATATCGCCCTTAGCTATTAATCACACAGTGCCAAGACAGCATGTTTCCTAGTAGGGGCTGGCTCAGTCTGTCAGCTGAAGATACCAGTTCCATCCTTGGAGTCTGAACTTGCCCCAGGCGTCTGTGAAATTCTTTCTTATATAGATGATTAACCTGCTGTCTGCCTTTCCCTTGCTTTAGTGGTGATGGAGGGAGAATGTTGTTAAAGGGGGACATTTTTAAATAAACAGAAAGTTCAGCCTGCTGGCTGCACAATTTGAAAGGGTAACCCAAGAACTTTTTAAAAAAGCCATTGTTCATCTGCAAAGCCAGGAAGCAATGACTAAGAAACAATTCTACAGAGCAAAGAATGGGTAAAAGACTAAGATTTGAGGACCCTGTTCAACTCTAAAATGCTAATGCTGCAAACTAGCCTTATTGGATATTTTTAAATAGCACTGATTCCCAGGGAAGAAAGTTACACCAAGTTTATTAAGTAATTCAATTTTGTACAACTTAGAGGAATCCACTAACTCTTTTACCATGTTAACAAGCACAGCACCTCTGACAGACTGGCTGCTAGGAAGGCTCCCTCCCCACTGCTTTTGTTTATCAAGCAAATTGTAGTTCTGTTGTCTGAGGGAACTGGGAACAGGGGAATTTGTAGAAAAGTGTAATAGAGAGAAACTTCACCCAATACAGGAGAATACAACTCTTCTTTAACAAAATAAGCCACTTTACTTCATCCTCTTCACACTGTGTGCAGAAAAAGTATCCTCCAGCAGGTGAGCTGGCCTGCCCAGCAGGAGCAAAACAGAGGAACCCTGCTAGCAGGAGACGCCAGAGAGGACCCAGGGGGCAACACCAGCTGCTTCCCCAAGCAGTCACTTCATCTAAGATAGATGGGTTTCATAAACCCACCACTCCAGGATCAGAGAACAGCTTCAGCTGTGCAAGTCTCTGAGAATAATAGTGCAGAAATTATAACTCTATGAAGAATGCAAAAACACATGCTTAAACTAACACACACACACACACACACACACACACACAGAGCTTTCATTTTGAATTTTAAAATGGTCTGAAGATGACCTGCCCTGATCAGTGGGGAAGTGGCACGTATGAGTATTTCACTGTCCCACCTGGCTAAGCCCATGAGCCACTTTGCCCTGTGGTCCTCCAGATTGGAATGTGTATGTCACGATACTGAGAGACTTTGGGATTCGGACCTTGGATGTGTCAGTTTGGACCTCCAAAGAACACCAGTTTCCTTTAACTCCTTAACATGCTGCGCTCAAGGCCCGATCTAGGAGCTGTTTACTCCTCGCTTATGTCTGTCCAAGTGCTGAGTTCCATCAGGTTACGCCCTACTGTTGGGGATGCGATCTTCCCTCTTCTCTGGTGGAGCAACAGCTGCTCCTCTAGGCTGTCAGCCCTCTGCTTCCCACAGCTTCACTCTCCTCCTTCCTCACATGCGGTTGTGCAGTGGCCTTAAACACTCCTGAAAGGGGTCTCCTTCTCTTCCTTTGGTAGACAGCATCTGGCCATCCAAAGAAAGTCACTAGAGTGCTTACATAGGCTGACTGAGGCCCTACCAATACCAGGAATAAGTCATTGTGTGGCTCCACTCTGGACCTCACATCCTACAAAACTTTTCCATTCACATCATGTACTTTTTTATAGCATTCACGCCAAATAGGCAATGGGAGCAGACTTTAGAGATCTTGCAAAGACGTATGCCAGGTCATACAATCCATCTCTTTGTGGGTATCTGTCCAGTGGTAATGAGAACCTCCACCTGCCTCTGGTTAAAGGGTCCTGGGTCTGGATCTACTGACCCCTACCACAGGGAAAGTCAGCCATCCTTTGCACTGAAGCCTTTTGCCTGCAGCCACACTGGTGACTCTGAACAATGCCACGTGCTCCGTGAGCTGTTGGGGCCTGACTTCTGCCCAAGATTGTTCTCCCAGATAGAAGACTCTTGCTCTCTTTCTTTGACAAAAGAGAGACTTCTTCACCGTTTTTATTTATTGTGGACTCAGAGTACCCTCCCCAGGGAGTCCTCCTTGCAGTCCTAGGTCAGAATTTCCCAAGATGGACTCCCTCATGCCTTTCCACCACAGCTCTCGTCTCAGTTTGACATTACTCATCAATGATGGCGATCACATGCTTATCATTGCCTTCCCTGGTCCTTGTCAGTCCCAGAACAGTATGGAAGAGAATTTATATCTTTCATACTTGGCACATGCAGGTTCTTCATCTATGTCTGATGGAAGATTGATGGTTTGGTGGGTGGGTGAGTGGATGAATGGAAAACAGTGTATATTACAGTGGAAAGTCAAATTTTACACGTGGAACTCATTCATGCTGTAGTATTCTGATGGTGTGGGAACCCGATGGAATCTTTTGAAACAAAATTTACATGGAAATGATCTTCTTGGGCCTTCTCACAAAGGGGTCTTTCCTACTGACACCTTCGGAGTTTCACTTCTTTGACAAATATAGGATCAGCAACAATGCTCTACCATGAAATCTAGGTTAGGATAGTAGTTTTCCACTGTGATCACAAAGGCAAGCTGGAAACAAGGAAGGGAGACTATAATAGAAACCCAGAGAGACATAGAATTTCATAGTGAGCCCCAAAGTACAGACGCCAAGGATCTCACAAGGTGGAGAAATTAATATCCTGTGTACTAAAAGCGCCACCTATCACATTCCAGCACTGCAGGCTTCACGTATGACAACTGATTTTATGTAGACAGATATATGCAGACATCAAATGTGCAACTTTATATTTCCATATGTCAGGTAAAGTACAACCTTAAGCATATTCTGAATAATTCATCCAGGCAAAGGTCTGATAAACAGATGTCTGTAATGCGATAGTTCTGAAGGTGCCATTTTTCTGACATGAAAAAAAAATCCCTGCTTAAAAGCCAGATGGCAAATAAACCCCAGTTCATCACTTAGCCTCACATGGGGTACTCCAGCACATTTTTCATCAATTCCCACTTTATATTTAACACCGTAAATATAACAGTGAAGTATTATGTCTCTTCCCTCTCAATCCATCTCATTGGCGTGTGTTAATCTCTTCTGTGTCTGAAGCAGTATTTACTCCAAATAAGCAAATGAGTTTCCATGTAACAAATTATCTCTTTGCAGAAACAACAGAAAATTCTGTATGCTCAACTGTTTTAGTTTATTGAAGATTGCCAGAAACAGATTTTGCAAAAATGTCTATTTCTTCCCCTCAGCCTCTCATGGTATAATTAAGGATTTGAGCATTCCATTACAGAAACAAAACCTGCTCTAGGATTGCTGAAGGGCACATGAACTTCCTGTCATTTCAGGTAGAGAATTATGATCTAAAAGTGAGTCTCAGACCATGTAGGCACTATGTGACCACATGGACTCTTGCTGACTACTTTCTTTGTGGCAAAAGAAATGTCCCGTGTAGTCTCTTGACTCAGAAATGCTCACGGGGCATTCAGAGTAAAATTTTTTCCTCTTGCACTATGACTGGGAAGGGCCCAGAGAGAGGGATGAATTTAACTAGAAATCATTATAAGATGGACATAGTGGCACAGGTACCCTGGGAGGGTAAAGCAGGAGGTCCCAAAGTTCAAGCCCTACTGGGCAACTTAGTTAGCAAAAACCTATATCAAAGTAAAAAGTAAAAACTAAAGGGGGAGGGTAGGTAGGTGTATAGATCAGATTGGGTTCAATCTCCAGTACCACAAAAGAGAAATAATTCTATCCTTCTTGGACTGAAGTCTGCTCCCTCCTCCTGTCATTCTTTTCCCTTTAGTTTCTTCATTTCTGTATACATTTATCGAATATCTACGTTTGACCCTGAAATGGGAAAAAGCAATGTGGCAGCCTAATGTGGACTACAAAATTTATCAAAGGAAAATCTATAACAAAGGCTGTGGATGACTGACGTATATGCAGTAGCCTCACTGGGGAAAGGCACTGAGTGCTACTTAATGTTGGTGGAGGGGTGGGATGTGAGAAAGGCTGTCTAAAAGCACCTTATGGAAAACTCTTAAATATCATGCATGCTTTCAGCAAATGGTGCTCTATTATCCCAAATCGTGCAAGCTTCCAAGGAGGCAGAAGGCAGGTATTCAACAACAGTAGCCCATTAAGGGACAATTATGAATCATATTATGCTGTGAAGGAAAAGGAGAGGATCTCATAAGAGAGTACAAAGAGGATCTAAGTCCACACAATAGGCAGGGAGAGTACAGTAGAGAGAGCTATTGGCTCTGAGATGTGTGGAATGAGCAGCACTGTTGGCCAGATGTAGTGGGAGGTGGTGGTGGGGGGGTAAGACAGGAAAGCATCCCCTGTGAAAGCAGCAGCCTCTGTAGGGACCTTTAGGGCTCCAGCTAGAACTGAAAGACCAAAGGGTCCTGTATAAGGTGTGTGGAGAGCAGCAGACGAGAACACGGCCAGAGCACCCCAGGATATGCAGAAGGACCTTATTTGGTGTGGCAGGAACATAATCACTTATATTTGATGAGATCCCACCTCCTAAATGGAGCATGAATGGAAAGGTGTCCTATGTGGCTGCAGAAAGATCCACAGAGGTTGTCACTGAGATTTTTAATCTGCTTGCACAGAAAGTAATTATTTGCTAGTATATGCCAACTTATCAAACAGGCTCAATGTAACACCGGTAAGAACAACAGAATAACCCATGTGCACCTTCTAGTTGCCAGAGTTTATTGTAAGCATTTTATGAGTAGCTCATTTAATCCTCTCAGCCTGAGAAGTTGGTACCTTGAACACTGTCATTTAATATATAAGGAAACTGAAGTGCAGAAGTGTTAAATGACCTTTCCCCAAATCACCCAGCTTTTAAGGTCAAAAAGTTAGAACATGGGTAAAGAAACCTTTCTCATTAACTTTCTATTTGACCACTGGTATTAATTACACAATTCCAGACTCCTCCATTGGTTTCATATTGCAAATGGATATCTGCGCCTCAGATATATAAGCAAGATGTGTTCCTATAAAAGGGCAAGGAATTACAAGTGTCTCATACAACAGTACCACAAAATCCAACAACCACGCATTAACACCTGTGTGCCAGGATGCTTGTAGATAGAATTATACATACAGTCTTAAAGAAAGTACTCTTATTCTGCCCACTTTAAAGAAGACACAAATGAAACTTACCAAATTCAATAGCTGTGCCCAAGATATCATGACCGGTAAGAGATAAAGCTAAGACTGACACCAGTTCTGAATACCAACCCATGCCTTGGCACCCAAGTGTCAGAATCAGTTCTCTTGACAAATGGACAGTTGGCTATGAACCTCAGACTAAGGATCAAAAGCAATGTTATATGTTCACTTTTGGTGAGAATTCTGAGCCCAGAAAGAGTCAAAATCTGGAGCAGGAGAAAGTGCCCAAATGGAGAATGGAATGCAAGCAAACCCACAAGCATTCACATGAGAACACACACACACACACACACACACACACACACACACACACTCACACCTCAGTTTCAGAAAGCCTTCAGCATTTTTCCAAACCACCTATTTCATTTAGAGTTTGTGTTACTCAGACTGACGGGAATGAGTCACACCCTGTGTAACTTTGACAGCAGAGCCCTATTCACTTTTTTCTGTGTCCATACTTTGTTTTCCAGTTTGTTACAGTAAATCTTTAATACAGACTGAATTGTGAGTTTTAAATAATTAATAGTGCTGACTCCAAATGCTTCCTTCCACAGCCCTATAACAAGCAGAAATGTTGGAGGCTGTGCTGCACACAATCCCACACACTCTCCGGTCCTCGTGTTCAAACCTTCTGATATCCATATACTCACGGAAGCTGTATCTGAAAGGCTATGGGGAGGTGGGAGGATCATGGCAGCTTGATCAGGGCCAGTGATCACAGCTGGGTATGAAGCAAGACACCAGAGAGGAGACCATGGGTTCACATTCCATATGGGCTCTGAGAGTTCTGAATGCCTTCAGTCACAACCTCAATTATTATGTGTGATTTAGCAACACAGAGGTGGGCCCTATGCATGGCACAGGATCTATTTTCAACTCATTTTTTAGTAGATGTTAAGCATCAAGCATAGTACAAATACCGAGGAAAAGCAAACATGACATCCTGTCCACATAGAACCTATAGTTTATTGGGGTTACAGAAATTAATTTAAACAACATGGCAGGACATGTATGAAATTAGAACCATGTTCTGTGCTACAAAGGCTGAGATGGGGTGCGGTGGTTACATATAAGAAAGGATCCAGCAGGGTCTGAGCTAGAGGACACGGTATGTCTCAGAGAAGAAAGAGCCCCAGGGAATCTGAGATGCAGAGTGCAAAGGGCTGCAGATGAGTGGTACTCTTGGACTTTCAGGGCTCAGTAAGTCACATTAAGGATGTGGTCATTTTCTTAGATGCAACAAAAAACCACATCATATTTTAGTCTGTGCGAGGACATGACCTAATAAATGCACATTTTCTACTACAGTTTGGAAGTTAAGAAGTTGGTTTTCAGCAACAGACACTGTGGGCTTCCACCTTATTCCTTAGCAACCAGGTCAGCCTGGGCAAATGACATTCCAGCATTGCTTTCTTTAGATGTCAAACAGAAAGCATGACCTGTCAAACAGGAAGGTCTGCTCTAGTCCTTCATCTGACATCAGCACCCCAGAAGCAAATCTGCAGAAAGCTCAGTGGTGAGTACCAGGCATTCCCCACAGGTGTGCTGCCATTAATATCATGACCTCTGTTACCATGGATATTTGTTTTAGATCTGCCAGTTGCCCTCAGAGTTGTGCCACCCTTTCTTTGCTTCTTTTTATTGAATGCATTTTTTAAAAACTGGTTTAAATGACCTGTCCACTTCTCACTCCTGGTTTCTATAGTGCTGGCAATCAGTTTTCTAGCCCTTTGCATCTGTGCCTGTGATCTCAGATGCCATCATACTGAATGAACATTCACGGATCTTCTCTCTTGGGAGCAATCCATGGACCTAGAACTGACAGAGAATGAAGTGTTTACCTGGTCCTTTTACAGCAGGATAACCAGACCACCACTTATATGGTACCTATTATGTCTAAGCACTGGAATAGCATCTTAAAATTGCAGAGGAGAGGAAGAACTATTATGATCTTCATTGTACAGATGGGAACATTGATCTTAGGAGAGCTGTGTAAAATTACTAGGGTCACACACCTGGGAAGTGGCATAGCTGGGGTTTTTACCCTCTTCTTGTCAGGGTTCCCGAATGCTTGCTTCCCAAACTGCAGAAACAATTCTCAGTAGAGTCCATGCCTCTTTCTTTGAAATGTAGGCTCCCTGTCATATCATAGTGTTTCTTCTTTAATATTTGTTTTCTCTATGAGTTCTTCAATCTCCCTGCTTTCCACAGAATATGGGTATGGCCAAAGATCTGTGATTCAATTTGTTTTTTTCTCTGTCCTTTTGTTCTGCTCTCCCCCTCCTCCTGCTTCTCCTCTTCCTCCCTTTCCTCCCCCTTTTCCTGTTCTTTCCTTTTCTTCTGCATCATAAAATTTTCTGACCAGGGGTTCACTGCTCAGTCACATGCAGTTGCTTTGTGCAGGCCACTAGAAAAAGAGGCAGCTTGTTACATATGCCATCAGCCCAGTGGGCAGACGCACCTATGACACCCAGTGGTGGAGGTGCAGGAACAGTGTGCACTTGTGAGTTCTCCCATTTCCTGGGCCTGATCCATGTTTGCTAAAAGACACTCAGCAGAGGAGGTCTCCTTCTACATTTTCTTTAAAGCTATCCAGGGGATTGCAGAAATTAGGAGCCTTTGGGATATATAGTCCCTAAGGTTTAGATTTGTTCTTGATTCCTAGAATGTCATAAAATAGAAAATTTTAGTAATATATATCATCTCTGATATGGTGTTTCTCTGAATTGAACTTCTATGGGTGGGAAGGCCAGATATTTTATGCCATTACATTATTTTCAATGCTGTTTACAGTTAGCACTTTATAAAAACTCTGAAATAGACTGACATTGTTCAATGGTATCTTTCAGAATTTTAATTCTAGAAGAATGTATGCTACAAATTCTAGGTGGAAAACATTTGGAAACATTAAAACATTTAATTTTAGTGAAGTCAGCCACATGTTACTTATGAAACATCTATTTCAGGAACTGCCACAGAGAATTAAACCTAACACTTCTTATTCTGGTCTACTACCTTCACCAATAAACAGAATAAAATTACAAACACAAAAGGAAAATGCATGTTGGGATGCTAAAAAACAAAAAAAGACCTAAGCTGATATGATGTGGTAGTAAGTCATTTTAATTTAAAATGCACAATTCATAAATATTGCAGCAGAGTCTAGTAGTTTTGTGAAAGCATTCAGATTCCTACATATGATCACTGTTTTAAGAGATGCACGTTTTGACATACACTTTGGACGGACACGGGGATGAACAGAAACATTAATTAAATTTTTAGGCCTCAAATTGAGAGATGATTCAAGCACACATTCTTAAAAGAGCTCACAGAGCTGAAGAAGGGCCAGCACCTGCTCTGAAGTGGAAGGAATCCTCTGTCCACCCATCCACAAGGTTGCCTTGCAAAGCCACCTGGGATATAGGGCCATCTGGAGGATCTCAGGGGAAACTCAACACACACATCATATCACCCCTTGACAGCAGGGTCGTATGAAATTGTGTCAAAGTATCCAACAGTGCCTGAAGAGCAGTCTTGGAGGATGGAGGCTTGCTGTAAAGGAAGAAAAATGAGCAGAAGATAAAGAAGTTTAAAGAAAAAATATAATTGGAGTTTATCCTTCCATATTTCTGTAAGTATGTATGTATGTATCCATCCATCCTTCCATCCATCTTATATAGAAATGCATTATTATTTGAGTGGTTAAGAACCCCAACAAGGGCTAGGTTTCCTATATTAGCAGAAATCACCACAACGTTTGGTTCTTCATAATTTGTTGGTTCCTCAAGACCCATGATGTAGATCATTACTCTCTGTCTGTGACGGATTCTCTGTCATCCAATCAAAAATACCCAACTGTCCCCAAGTGGTCTGCCCCATTGGACTGCAGTATGAAGCATAACTTTGTCAGTGATTATGGTTTTTTGGTGTCACAAAAAATAATTTCTCACTAGAAGATAGGCTCATTCAGTTTTCCACAGTAAATGTCAATGTCCTACTTCATTAGAAGTTTCATGGAACATATAATTTACTTTTATCATTGATAAATTGTAGGCTGGGATTTCCAGGACAATGCTCTTTTGGATAGCCAGCCCGATGTTCTCTTTATAATTTGGTATAAAAAAAAAAAAAACTGAAAGAGGAACTTAAAATGCTCTGCTGCCAAGACTGATGTTGGGTCTTCTGGTTGTGATTTGGTATGGGGCTTTATTTCATGATCTCAGTATAGCTCCTAAGATGCTGTTACTCACAAATGTCCTCCACATCATAAACTCATAATACCATAGTTATGGTTTATAGGAGAGATCTGTTGAGGACCGCTACAAAGTGGCTCTGAGTTGGATTGAATATTAACCAACTGGCTTTCTGTGTTTACTTGTGAGTTGTCTGAAGCTTAGGCACTTTGTCTGACAAGGCTACAGCCCCAGTTAACTACAAGGAGACTGCAGCTGCAGGCTCCACACTCCTACAGTACATGCCACCCTAAAGATAAGGTCGTTCTCTGGACGGACATAATTTACTACATGGGAAAATTCGCCCAAGGTCCTGTGAGATTCCCACGTTTTCTTGATTATCCTCCTCCTTTGTTAGAAAACCAAATAAATACAGGCTGCTCAGAGAAGTCTTCAGCTAACTCAGAGAGTATTGAAGCTGTAAGAGTTAGTCCTTCCTGGAGTCCTAAAATCGTTTTCATTGTCTCATTTATTTAAGCCTCTGCTGTTCACTTGCTTGGGAGACTGTGGGCCTGATCAACCTGCAATAACTTAGGTTATTTAATCTGGTTTTTGATGGAGATCTTCTTTTGAACTGGGTAGTTTATGACACGATGAAGTACCAGGCTATGGAAAAGTCTTTTTGTCTTGTGCTTCACTAATGTGATGATAAGTTTAGATGACCTTCATGAATTTGACCTCTGTGACCCCTTTATCCCACATCCATTAATTTAAAATAAAAAATTCATGCTTTCACCAAGTGCTGGGGAGAGGAGCCATTTTTCTCCCATCATCTTTGCTTTCCTGGAACTTTTCCTCTAACCCCATTCCCAAGTATCCAGAGATAGTGAAACAAGGCCTGGTAATTGATACAAAGGCAATTCATCCTATGGAATGTGAACTCCTTAAAAATGGAATCTAGAACCCTAGGTAAAGTGGGGAGGCTTTGGCGAGCTTGGAAGTGAGAGATGATGTACCTTAGCACCAAAACAAGAACCAGCCCCACACAAGCTGGAATGAAGAACAGAGATTGCCAGGAGCTAGAGAGAAATGAGCAGAGAGGAAAGCAGGCAGATGCATAGGGCACAAGAGAGTCTGGCAGTCATAGATTGAGATAGTAAAGAAAACACACACTCAGAAAGAGAGAGAGAAACAGAGACAGAGACAGAGAGAGGAGAAAGAAACAGAGACAGTGACAGACGGAGAGACAGTAGTGGCAGAGATGGAGACAGAGACAGATAGACAGAAAAATAGAGGTACAGACCCAAAGAAAAGAAAGACTTTATGAATGTGTGTTTCTAACAGTCCCACCTCCAAATCAATCCCTGCCAAAGAAAATTTTATTTCATTTTCAGTCCTTGGAAATCCAGGAGATTTTCTCTATCTCTTTAAAATAACTTCCTTTTAAGTGAATTATTTTTAGAGAGGCCCAGTTCTTCACAATTACAGAGGCCTAGCTAAAATATATCCATTACAAGACTCTATTGGGTGGACCTGAATCAAGGCCAGCAGTTTTCTGAAGCTGTTGGTTTCAAGCAGGAGCCTAAAGTGGT
The DNA here is from genome assembly GCA_004027595.1 of Dinomys branickii. Classification (NCBI taxonomy): domain Eukaryota; kingdom Metazoa; phylum Chordata; class Mammalia; order Rodentia; family Dinomyidae; genus Dinomys; species Dinomys branickii. The sequence continues at coordinate 43,816 of PVLD010005756.1, forward strand.
ATCTTTCTATGGGCTGTTGACCATTTCAGAACTTCAGAAATGTAATGGTCAATTCATTAGAAAGAAACAAATAACTAAATAAATTTTACGAGAGGACTTCAAGATGGCGACCGGGTTGGCAGCAGAGAGAGAACCTCCAGAAGGAATGACACTCAGACAATGGAATATAGTAATATAAAAACATGTGAAGGACAGAAAGGAAAGAGCTTCAGCTTCGGAGACCCACGCTCACAGAAGTCTCCCGACTCGGCCAGGGGAGAGCGGAGTTCTGAGAGCTGGTCCAGGGCTGGAGAGGGGAGGGCGCAGCCAGGAAAAGAGGCAATGGCGGTCGGGAGCAGTTGTCAAACCCAGTGTGAGGATGAGAAGTTACGACAGCCACTGAGGCAGAGTCCCCACCCTGCGGCAACCTTCCTAATCAGTGACTGGAGAGAATCAATGCAACTAGTACACAGCCCACCACGCCTGGCTCTGTGCCTGCCTGGAGGCGGTGGCCCCCTGCCTCTCCACTGGGTGAGTGGCTACCGTTGGAGAGCAGCGGGGAACCTTGGCGGCCAGCCGCGGCATCTCCCAGGGATCTGGCCAAAGAGAGGACGGGGGGTCCAGCACCACAATGGGAGGGAGATACAGATGGAGGTGGATCGCATGGCTCCACGTGCTTCTCACTCCAACATCAGGCAGGAAGCATGAGCTGGGTTGCTGGGACTCACCTCCCACCCTGAACTCTCTCTGGGAGCACCTTGAGTCTCAGCAGCTTGAGCAAGCACCGCCTGTTCCTGGCAACAATGGGACGAATCCACGATCTTCAGGACTCACCCCAAACTATTAATGTGAACACCAAGAGGGTCTCCTTACAGCTTGCACATGTGGACCTTGCATGAACCCATAGCAACAAATTGGATGAGGGACAGCAGACCGGGAGTCTGAAAAACAACAACATACTCTATACAGCAGACCCGAGAAAATCCTCCAACTCTATTCTAGAACTAATCTTTAAACTCAGTTCATACCCTGAAATAACCCAGTAAGAACAGGCCGGGGAGATTTCAAGCCCTTATACCAAGCATCGTAAGTTTGTCCAATTCCCAGGTGCAAGGGGTGGGGAATGGTAATACTGTAGATCAGGAGGAGGGAGGAGGAGAAGAAAGGGCCTCTGGCATCCAGGCAATGGGACAGAGCCGAACGGGTCACCGAGGGCACCCCGACGAGGGCACGTGCGCCGTGGCTACCCCCGCTGTGGGCCCCGCGGCTGCTCCGCTGTGGGCCCCATGGCTGCTCCTGCTGTGGGCCCTGCAGCTGCTCCCACTGTGGGCCCTGCGGCTGCTCCGTGGTGGGCCCTGCTGAGGGTGCCCCACTGACTGGACCCGCCCCCACCCATAGCACAGCGACGGGGCGGAGCTGGGCGGTGCACTGTGAGCATAGGTGCTCTTCCACCTCCGACCATGGCAGTTTGTATACACCCATGTATGTTATAGTACAGTCTGAGGCAGCTATATCTCTTCCCAACGCGAGAGTCCAAGGGTATAGATAAACCCAGGAATACAGTTATTATCACAGGGAAGAAGACTGATTGAGTGGTAGGGCAACAGAGATCAGGGAGGAGAAAATTGAATGATCAAATGGGCCATCATCTGTGTAACTGAGTAACAAATGTAAAGGTAACACTATGTAGGACAGCATCCAGAGCTAATTCCCTTCTATATTCTGTATAATTTTGTATTTCCTCAATCGTTTTTGTATTAACAGAAGTGAAAATAACTTTATATTATACAGCATCCTGTGCTAATTCCCTACTATCTTCTCTATAATTTGGTATTTCCTTTAATGTTTATATGATAACTAATGTGAAGATAACATTATGCAATACAACATCCAGTGCTAGTTCCCTACTACATTCTGTATAATTTTGTATTTTTGGTATTGTTTATGGCTTATTCTGGTTCATATGTCTCCATTCTTTTGTCTTTAAAAAGAAAAAAATAAAAACAAAAAAACCCAAGACTCTATTGGTACAGACCTGAGAGGCCTCTGTGATCATTTTGTTTTGACAAAGGCCATTAATTTTACACAAAATCACTGGGGGTTGGGGGTCAAAGAGAACCCCCAAATTACCAGAGGCTTAGGTTGGTGTCTAAGGTTTAATTTACTTTAAAAAACAACAAAGAAATGTGATCCATGTTGTCCACTGGGCAAACTCACACAAAGATGATAGAAAAGTCCAGGTATGCAACATAAAAGATTTTTTTTAATGCATAAGTAAGCAGAATCCAAATGCAAATGCTGAATTGGACCAGCCATGCTGCTTCTTAGAAAATCAACCTGCTGAGAAGAAAAGGAAGAAAAAATGAGCTGGGGCCATCCTAACTGCAGTGCTGCCCTTCCTATCCATGGAGTAGCTGCAACAGTACCTCGACCCACAATAAACCTGCTACCTCAACCTTCCCTCCACTGTGGGCAGCAGGCATGTGCTGAGATGCTGGAACGCAGACAGATTGCACCTTCATGGAGAGCTGCCTTTCGCATTCACATTAATAAAAGCCAATGTTAAGTATGTTCAAGGAAAACACTGCACTAAACATTTGTTAAAACTTGCAGAGCCTAAGCAAGGAGACTGACGCCGCCAGCTTCAGTGACTTGGAACAGTGGAGCTGGAGAACGGTGTGCTGGAAGCACTGGGAAGATTAACTATCACAGATAGAGAAGCAGAAGCCTAATAAATAAGGCAGGCTTGGAAGTTTATGGCTCTCTCCCTCTCGCTTTTGCTCTTTCTCTCTCCATGTGGAAGGATTAAGTAGAAAGGACAAATAAGTTTTTGGGTTTAGGGTATAAGACAGACCTGTAGCTGATCTTCATGGCAAGTTGATTACCCTGAGTTCAATCTTCTCACTAGAGGTAGTATCACCTGTCTTGCCAGGCTATGGTAAGATGCAGTTGTCCTAAACATAAAATGCTCAGAAAAGCTCCTGGTTCACATTCTGTAATTGTATTAATTACAAATACTTTTGTAGCCATTATTATTCATAAGAAAATGGATCTACTGGCACCCATGATGAAATGCACCAGGAGGATGTAAATGAAAGTCTCTAAGACAAATATTTAACAAGTATTGGGACAATAGCAGTGAACCAGATCCAAAGCTTAGCAAGGCTCAGGGTCTCAAAGCATCAGAGATTCAAGTAGCCAGAAGAGGTCCAACAAATTCTACACATCCTTAAACATAGTTGCAGGCCAGCAAAAGTTTGCTAAGGTTTCCTCGACTTCAGACCTCCTGGACTTACCCTCTCTACTTAGAAAGAGTTTGGTACGTGTTCTTTTCACTCTCTGATGGCTTCTATAACTCCTCACATAGGAGGCAGGAGGATCACAAGTTCAAGGTCAAATTAAGTGACTTAATGAGATCCAATCTCAAAATTTAAAAGTAGAAAGATTTTGGGATGTAGCTTAGTAATATCATGCCCTTGGGTTTGATCCCCAACACCAGAAAAAGGAAGGAAGGGAGGGAGCAAAGAAAGGTAGATAGATTCAAAACAAACCAGAGGGGAGTATGTGCACCCCACTCACCCATTATCCACTTGGGGTAAGTTAACAACATGGAAAACTAACTCATCAAATTGGCCTCAGATTAAATGGAAGAAAAAAATCTCTGGATGGGAAAGAGAGACTTTGCTACAATCACCAGTATCTTTCAGCACAGCAATAATTCTTTAAATCTCTCATTTTACTACCCATATGGCCCATTCACACATTGTTCATTTTTGTACAGATTTTTATGGTACCAAAAGGCTCCAGCAGGATTCTCTCCAACTTCACTCATTTGCCACATCTTCAATTTTTACCATATCATCTTACTATCTATACTGTTTCTTTACTTGCTATTTTATCAGGCTATGCTGTATTTGAGCAGTGAAAGACTGGCCAAGGCTACACAAAACAATTTCAGTAAAACAAGCAGGAAGTGCCTGGTACTACACTTGGAGCAGGGAAGGCAAGAATGGATGCACAGAGGAGGGCTGGCATTCCTCCTGCTCTCCAAAGCCTCAAGAACTAGCTGGTAGGTGGCCTGTAGGAACAGCTAAGATTTATTAGTCAGGATGTTTTAAGTTCACCACACTACCAACACATGCTCATTTTCCCTCTTGCTTAGAGTCTTCCTCAGCTCGCTTTCCCTATACTCTCTCCAGGACCCCAAACTGATAGAGTCATCCTATCTAAGGCATCACTGGTCTTATTGAAGAAAGAAAAATGGTCAAATTTAACCTCATACTGACCTACATTTCCCACTAATGAAAGACATATGTCCCTTCTCTCCCTCCACTGACCAAAGAATAGTTAATATTTTGAGGAATGATATGACCTACTACATAGTAGAGCAACAGAACTAAGGGTTGAACCAAGAGCAGTTGGAATTGTTGCCCATTGTTACATCTTTAAATCAACCTGCCTCAATCAGAAGAAAGCTGTGTAAAATTTGAGCACACATATGTGCTACAGAATCATATCAATTCTAAGTGGAAGGAAAGACTTAAACACCACAAAGGCTATACATCCCTGTATGGCTACTATCATCAAGCTACCAATGGGTTTCTATGTGCTTAGTAAGGGAATGCACTCAGATGCTAAAATGATTCTTTTTACCAGGCAATAAACTCACAGAAGAAGGCTACCAGGCACCTTCAAAGTCCCTCTTTCCCCTTTGTTTTATGTAGAGCTTAGAATATAGGAGACTTCTGGGTCAGGAGTCATTTAAATACTGACCTGTAGGAAGAGTGAGATGAACCACATGACCTCTAAAATGCACTTCCAACCCTGTGGACCTGTAGGATCTTACCCAGAGGACAAATAGCAAATAAAAATGAGTGGAGATAAAATTTCTTGGGTGGAAAGATAGTTCAATTGCAAGGGAATTTCATTTCCCCCTGAACTGAAAATGAAACCCAAGACAATAAGTGACTATATAAAGAGAACATTGCTTCCTCAATGTTGACATCAGGCAGCTCTTTTCACTCTGAGTTTGGATTTTTACAGAAAAATGAAAAAGTTTTCAAACAGCTTTAGCCCTTCAGTTTATATTGCCAACTGGGAGGACAAACCCAGAGTTTAAGACTTTAGCTGTCACATATAAATCCATAAAGTAGCTTTGTCCGTTACGTTCTTTTGATTTCTTTTTATAGGTTTTACAAAAGTTAATTATTTTTGTAAAGAAATAAAATGCTCAAATGTAACAATTACTGCCTAATGTTCCTGGATGCTAAATAAAGCATTTTCTTTTGGAAAGTGATTCTAAAGCTTAGGCAACTCATTCAAATTTTTGTAATTCTTGGAAAATCTCTTCCCCAAATCAAGCACACAAATGCCCCAGATAAAACATAGAGGTAAATGCCACATACTGCATGGGAATTAACAACAGAAATGTGACTTATGGAAAGAGAGGAAGAACAACAAAAATCTCCGTCTAAAACTAGCTTTACAAACTTAATGAAAATCTGCCTCCATGGATTTTGCAGAGCTCCAAGAAAATAGGGGTGTGCATATGTGCATGCGTATGTGTGTGATGAGGAGACAGGTATCATCTGATACACATCAGTCTTGATTCCAGGGGTTTATAAAGTGAGAAAGGATTATGTAAAGTTTAGGAAATCATCACACATGCAGAGAGGCTTCAGTGGACACATGACTATATTTGTTCTGCTTCTTGGAACAATGATGAATGTATAAGGCCAGGATGAACTGTCAATGCCAAAATATAATTTCCCCAGAGCCATCTTATTTTCACCAACAGAGACCCTCTTATAATCTGTATCTTCAGGCATAACCCAGATGTCAAACTAGAGATATTGAGCACCTTTCAGTGTCTCCTTGAGAAGTGGTGTTGGAGACAGAGAAGGAAAATGATATGAAACTGTATAAAAACCACAAGGACAGGAACAGTAAAGTCAATGGTAAAAACAGAAGAGCATCATGAGTCTGATCTGGAATGTGATGACTCTGAAGCTATTGCAAAAATCCAGTTAAGAAAATCTAACAAAGGGGTTAGGTTCATCAGCTTAGCAGTGATAACTAGCTATGGGAGTGGAAACAAGGTACAGAGGAACTTCATTTGTTGTTTTACATTCACAAGAACATCCTGGCTTCCCCAGACATTGACTTCATTTACTAATGTCTGAAAGGGGACTTCTCAAGAAACTCTGTCATTTCCCACCACATTTCATTGATTCAAAGGCCCATACTTTTTACACTTTAATACCTGAGATATTGGGAGGTCTTTTACAAGTAAGGCTAGGACATAATTTATTTGGTAACTTTTTTTCTTCTTTGTGCCAACACACACACACACACACACACACACACACACACACATCTGTGTGCCCACTCATACCCAAGCTGCTTCAGCTGATAATCAGCAAAATCTTTAATGCATGGAATCCCATTAGTAATTTCCACTTTCCTAACATTCACGCAGTTTGTCATTCAGAACCGTAAATGAATGAAGATAAGGAATTTCTTCATTATGGTGTTAAAAATGTCAACAGTTGTGTGCTGATGATACAGTGGGTCAAGAGGATCCATTCTACGAGTTTCTTAAAAATGATGTGACTGGACCAATGCACTATTCTGGACCTGGCTCTGAACATCTCAGTATCAGCATTAGGGGACTCACACACCAAAATGTTTTAGAGAGCCAAGAAGCTGCTACTGACTTAGTTAGTTAGAATCCTCGGGCTCCACGTTCTGTACCCCCGAGCACACACTGGCAGCCACTCCGAGGACTGTGAAGGCTCAGTTTCTTTGTTCCCTGGCCCCAGGAGGGCTGATTCCGTCTGGTTTAGGCATTGGTAACAGCTTTTCAGGCAATACAAGTGCTGCAGGTTTGAGCCCACAATGGCTACCAGGGCATTAGTGCTCAGAGGTGATGGCTACAGGGTCACCTGGGCATCTGGAAAATCAGAAGAGGCCAAGGTCAAACCTTTTGACACTCTCCTCTTTCAGTCAAATCGGTCCTGGCTTAATCTGCCTGTGTATCAGATTCTGTATTAGATTTCATATTCAATAGCTGAAGTTTTAGGCTAAGACAAGCCTGGGTTGCGATTCAGCTTTTAGTACTTCGTACTTTAAAAAAATCTACATTTCTGTTTTTTAAAGTAAAAATGGGGCTAATAAAACATATTTAAGATTTGGAGATTATGTATATGCAGTATGGGGCTGGAGGTACAGCTCAGTGGGCTAAGTGCTTGCCGCTGAGCACTAGGGCCCTGAGTTCGATCCCCGGTCCCGGAAAAAAAAAAAAATGTATATGCAGTATGCAGTAGACAGAGTGCCCTAAACACTACAGGTGCTCAACAGGACGTAGCCACCAGGAACCGCAATCCCAGGCTTCTGATCACTGACCGCTTTGACTCTACTGTCTTCATTCCTTACGCAGACTTGCTGGGTACTCGCGCTGACCGGGAATAGTGAAGCTACTATCTTGTGATGCTGCCGCAGGTTGCCGCATCCCAGCCCTGGTTAACCGAAGCTCAGAGCCGCAGCTGCATCGCGCCACCCAGACTCCGAAAAGGCGGTGAAGCACCTCTTGCCTGGCAGCACTGGAAGCCTGGATATTTGCAAGGTAGGTGCCAAGTTCTGGGAACAGAAGGACCTCAGAACTGGTTGTGGTCTGAAGTAGCTCTTCTATGAACCTGCAGTAGACAACTCCTTCTGCAACTCATTGCAGGTGCTTGCATAACCCAGCTGCAAGCCACTGCAATGTGCACTTCGGAGGTTCTGCTTGTCACAGGCATAAAAAATGCCCCCTCCTTGTGTGTGACGCCCCAATTTTCCCAATTCCCCCATCTGCTCCATACTTTAAACTCAGCAAGTGGCAATCTCATTTGTACCTAGGGTAAAGATGTTCCCCTCTAATTTAAGCCTAAGATTTTATTAAAAACATTTAACATGTTGGTTACTACAAAGAACATTTATTCCTAGAAAAGAAGAAAAGCAAAAAGGAAAAGGAACAGAAAAAGACAAAAAAAAAATACCTTCTTCATGGGAACATGTTTTAACTCAAAACATTTATAAAGAACTATAGAAAACTTTTAGATCCTATTATTTTAAGAAACTATTTTATGTCACATTTGAACAGCCTGGGTGTGGGAGGCAAGGTTTCAATACTTACTACAAAGATAGAAATCGAGCTCTGAGTTCTGAATACAGAGCAGAACGGCTTGAGGGTGTTACTTCAATATTTTCCCTTAAAAGTAAGTTGCTCAGTTGCATATGGCATCTGCCTGAGGAAGATTGGTTATACACAACAAATTAGAAGGAAATATTCTTGCAGATGGGTGTCTATGGAAGAGACTGGCGAAATCAAATAAGAGTTTCCTTGCATCTACAAACCAACATATTACTTAAATCAGTTTGGTTTTGAAATTTGTGATTTTTAAGACTAAGATTTACTTAATTATATGTTTCTATTAAAAATCTACTTTATTACCTTGTTTGTCTTCACAGAGAGCAGCCTTAAGCAAGCAGGAAGAGGGACTGTGACAACTAAAAAAAACCAGAGTAGAGCAAAGCAAGATTTCTAAGCTAAGCACTTTCTATTGCTTGGATTCAGAACATAAAATGTATCTTTAATATAAATGGCTATATCCCCACCTCTGCCTTAATGACCTGCTTGATATATACCATGGCCATTCATATTAATTACATCATTAATAATGGTTTCTTTGAGAAGCCATCTATGAATACAGCAATGTCAGGAGACATATGAGTTGTCTGAAATATCTGCAGATTGGCCTTAAGGAACCAGAAGCTCACCTTCAGGAAGGGCCACTTATTGATTGCTCAAATAAGAGAGGAAGCTGCCTAAGACACTGCGATCCATCCCATCATCCTGATAAGATATGGTGGAGGACAGGCGGATGGGGAGAGGGGGTTTAGTCATCACTGGAGGTGGACATAAAGCCTTTGGAAAGGAGTGATTAAAAGGAAAATGAGTGTCCCCTAAGGATGCCACTCACACCTTGGTCGTGTGCTCATGGTCTCCTAAAAAGTACTCTGGCTATCCTTTGTTATACCAGGCATCAATTTCCCAAAGTGAATGGATATTGTACTGAACCTGCCAAGTGCCAGATTACAGGGAGCAGCCCTCACACATGATCCCATGTATCTGCCACAGGCATTCCTGCAGGTGCATGGAAGGGCATTATCGCTACTTGATTCTATGACTTGGGAAGACAGAATCAGAAGGGTTAAATAAAAGCTGCAGTCCTAATGCTCACTATCAAGGGTAGCAAGGGTCCAGGCACAGGCATGGGACTCCTTCTCAAGCTGCTCTCCCCATGATCCTTAGTTTTTGCAGGCCCTAGATTTCTCCTTTTCTTGGAGCAAAGACTGAAAATTGCTGAGAGTTGCTGAAACAATGTGGCCAGGATGATTGTAGCTGGAGACAGACTGAATGAGGCATCTAGGATCATAAGCAGCCTCGATTTTCCTGCTGAATAATTGAAGTCTTAACCTGCAGGGAACAGGGAGGCACTGAAATATTAAGCAGGAGAACTGACATCATCATTTTTTCAGAAAAGGAATCCAGAATTTATTGATCCCAGTTGGTTTGGTTGTTGTTAGGGTTTTTTTCTTTATATCTAACACATAACCAAGTTCCTAATTTTTATACTATTTAAAATCAATCAGTCATTCAGGGACCTGTGGTTGAATCTTGGCCCCATCATCATCAGCTTCCCTGGCTCTGTCTCTTTATATACGTCTGAGCTCTTGGAATCTCAGTATCTTGTTCAGTAAAACAGGATGAAAGCAGGTCCCTTTCTGTAAGTTGTTCTGAGAATGATGGGCTCTTGTCTGGCCCCTGTAAGCACTCAGTATTATTTGTGCAAATGTGTTCCTCACAATTCATATGCAGCATTGCTCACTCCTGATGTCTCAGACTGTGATTTTGTCTGGACCCAGGATCTTTATAGAAGCCAACAGGTTAAACAGTAGGTCCTTGGAGTGCAACCTGACAGATGCAGTTGGACACTCACAGAGTGGAGATGGTAAGAAGAGACACAGGAAGAAGACCACTATCCAGTCAAGCCAAGGGGAAAAGTCCAGGACAAATCCTTCCTGAAAGCTCTCAGAAAACATAATCAGGCCAACACCTTGTATTTTACTCCTGTGAGAGAACACTGAGCTCTCTTTGAGTCACCCAGTCTGTGTATTTTGTTCCAGCAGCCTCATCACATGAACGCAGCAAGGGTTAGATGTTGCCCCTTCCATTGCCAACCCCTATGTAGGTCTAATCTTGAGAACCTTATTTCTGACTCATGCTCAGACTCCTGGCTGTCCTCTTGGCCTGAGCTCAGGACAGAAAATGAGTTCCATTTTGTGTGCCAGCTCTGATCATCTGTAGTCATGCCAGAAACATTGCTCTGAGAGGGATAGAGTAGCCAGCTTGGACTCCATAGGCAAAAGGGATGTGATTGATTAGCAATGTCTGCTATGGGCAGAGAATGGAAAGGCAACGAGTATGTATTACATTTTTCTCATCACTACTTGGATTCTCACTGGTATATCCACCTTGAGAAACTTCCCAGATTGAGTTTCCTAACGTTACTACATTCATTTTTTCATCACTCTTCTCAATAGTTGCAAGTAGCTTCTTTCTACCAATTGAATAAAAAATACAGTTTAGTCTCCAAAAACTCCAAATATCTTTAGGTATTCAATAATATAAGAAATAATAACACAGTGTACATATAAGAAACATAATAAACATAATACCATCAAATACAATCCTAATATAATTAACATACAAGAAATAATATTAACTGCCTCTGGCAACATCATGGGGTTCAGTACCTTCCTCTTCACCTGGCATTTACCATTGCTACTCAGAGTTGGGTTCATTTCCTTCCCATCCTTCTTTTCCAGCTCACCTTTTGACACTCTGGAAAGAAAGATTATAGCCTCTTCTGAGTTCACATACCCGGAGTTGTCTAATCTCACACAGAGAGAGCAGAGTTCTCAGTCTTCCCCATATTCCTCAAGAAAGCTCCAGGTAAACATTCTGATTGGCTCAGGGGAGGTCACTCTGCATATTGGACCAGTCATAGCATAAGAGACCCTGACTGGCTGTGCCTGAGTCAGACACGACCTCTCAGGTCCCTACTGCTGGGTGATGGGTTAAAGAGACTGGAGAGGGAGGAAGATTACTACAAGGCAGGGGAGTGATCAAAACCAGCAGGGTTCTCTCTAGCTGTCTACCCAACCAAGGTAAGTCTACCTCCATTTCCCCTCAAGTCTTTAATCCTCTTTCCAAGGTTATTTCCCTTCTTGTGGTCATGTTGCTGCTCCAGAGGAGAATATCTGCTCTCCTAAAGGATCACACATTGAAGAGAAAATATCCCATGATTAGATATCTACGAACCTACCACTGGCCACCTATGAGAAATAGCCTGTGAGGTTAGAGGGCTATAATGTAAATTCCTTTTCAAGAGAAATTGGATCTGGAAAAAAAAAATTAGTTGTGTGGATGGAAGGGAAAAATGAAAGAACTGGAATAAACAGAGTTTCAGAGGGCTATAGATAGTATTGGAGATAGAGGAACTGATTCAACTGGACATTAGGAGGCACATCTGTAATCCCTGCATTCCGGGAGATTGGGACAAGAGAATCAATTGGAAGTTTAAGCCAGCCTGGGTAACATAGTGGTTTAGTGAGATCCTGATATTTTTATTTGTTTTTACTAAAAGGATTGGGGATATAGCTCTTGCAAAAGCTGTGGGTTAAATCCATAGCACCATAAAAATAAGATCCTGATTCAATTAGATTTTAAATAATTTTGAGGTACTATCAAGTATGGACATGAAGCAAGATTGCACCTTTATGTAATTCAAAATGCTTCAAACCTGTTTATAAATTTAACACCATGATTAGAACAGGGAGAGAAAATAAGCTTCCACTTAAAAACTAAATTAGAGAAATTCATAGTGCCAGGAGTAGTGTGTTAAGAAGAATTAAGAGGTTCCACTTCCCTGCCTAGGGGAGGATGTTGTGACTAAATAGACATGTATGACAAGGGTTAGTGGAATGACACAACTGGACCTTAATTGATGCTCTTAGAACATCTATTGACAAATGGATACTCAGGAAAATGACAATGAAAACTTATGGTAAACCTGTTATAGGAATGATCTAATTAACCTGTCCCTAACCATATTATATGAGTATGCAAAATGTAATTAAGGTTCCTATGGACCTCATCTATTAATTATATGCACAAAGATAGAAAATAGTTTTAAAAAACAAAGGCAAAATCCTGACAATTAAGTACCAGAGAGGCCAATCAATTTGAGCTAAGGAGAAGAGAGATGAAGCTAGGAAAAAGAGGAGATAAAATGTCTGAAGTTAATTAGAACAGATAAAATTTAGGGCACATAATGTTGGCCTGCCCTTTAGGAAACACGCTGGGAGGCTCATAAATAAAATTCACCAGATGCCGATTTAACAATAAAAAATCAATTGATTGGCTAATAACAAAAATATAGTATTGCTAGAAATTTTATTAAATGGGTTAATATGCTTGCAACTATTTTGTCACTTTGTCCAGCTGACATAAAGAAAATATTGGAAAACAGTCACATTTTAGACAGGAAATACTTCAATGTGAGATCACAGAGATTGATAAGGGTATGTGTGTGTATGTGTGTGTGCAATGCTCATTCTTTGGGTTTCTGAATTCTTGTCTTTTTGAGGCAGGGTCTCACTATGAAGTTCAGGCTGGCCTTGAGCTCACTTTGTAGCCCAGGCTGGCCTTGAACTTGCAACGATCCTGCTGACTCAGTCTCCCGAATGCTGGAACTACAGGTGTATACCACCACGCCCAGTTTAGCTTTCTGAATTCTTAAAACATCACTGAAATTGTGGTCAAGGGATTTAGTAACCTGGCTTTTGCCTTTTAGTAGTTGTGTAACCTATACACAAGTCAGATTAAATGTATGAATTTTAATTTCTTCATCTTCAATATAAGACAGAAAACCCCACCTTTATTTCTGACCTGGAAAACATACTGGGAAAATTGTCAGTGATCCCTGCTGATGTCCTTCAGCCTCTTAAAACTCAGCTTAGATTTTTCCAGATACCCATTGTACAGTCAGCAAAATGTCTAAAGCTATTCTTAAAAATTCTGCAAATCCCCAGAACCCTTATACTCTCACAGGTACGTCAGCTTCCATGTTCTGCTGTCACTGCATTTTTGTTCTTTGCTCTGTCTATAGCTGCTGAATTACGTTTGAATAAAACTGACCTTAGCATGAAATACAGCTTTTCCTGATGACAAACATACAAACAAAACGTTCCACAAAGACACTGCATGTATAACAAACTGCATCAATCAGCATATGCCAGGTAATGTTATATAGTAACAACTCCAAAATCTCGAAAGATTTTTCTTTTGAGACAGAGTCTTGCTATACAGTTCAAGCTGACTTTGAACTCTCTATGTAGCTGAGGTTGGCCTCAAACTCATGGAGACCTTCTTTCCTCAAACTCCCAAGTGCTGTCCTAATAGGTGTGTGCCACTAATACTTGGCCCTCAAAAGATTTAAAGTCACAAAAGTTTACGTCTTATTCATAACATTTGTCCATCATGGATGTGATGGTACACGGTAGGGTGATGGTGACGTGGCACCTCAAGGTCTCTCACAGACCATGGTTGGAGTCAAAGCCATTATCTCTAGTATTTCCATCTACTCTGCCAAAGAAAGGGAAAGAACCTCTTGAATATGCAAAAAATGTTCCAGCACTTTTTGGTTTGCAGCTCTTTGGCCAAAACTAGTGTCATTGTCCCATTCAAACCACAAGCTCAGGAGCATGCATCAGGGACAAGAGGCAAAGCATTTGGCGATGAATCCCAACAACAACCAAGTTTTGCAGTGGGAAATTGCAAGATTTCCTTTGCAACAACTTAAACATTAGTAAATGCTACTCATAGAAGTTGTTACATAGCACCTCCCAGCGCAGCAACTCTCACTTATTCCTCCTGTCCTCGTTTGTCTTCTGGCTCCATCCCTCTTAGAAAGAAAGCACGCTCGAATCCCCCTTCTAAGGTGGATAGCACATAACTCACCTCTTTGCTGTCCTTATCCTCAGCTCCAGTCCATGCCATGCTAAGCCAAAACTCTGCATAAGTCTTCAAGTTACAATTTCAAAAACAATGCTTGTGTTCTAAGTCTGGAGCTAGCCCCCTTTTTATTCTTTTAGAGTGGGTATTTTAAGGATTAGCACAAGGGTATTTTTGATGAATTATTTTCCTAGTTACACAAAGAAAATGTAATGGTATATGTGAAAGTAATCTGAAAATTTACTTAAATAATAAGAGGAATCTTACTATTTTGGAAACTTTTGGGGTTTTCTATTTTCTTACTGTAGAGATGGAAAAATAACCTTCACCCTGACTCTCACTATGTGCTTATACATGAAAATCCTTCATAAAATCAGCAGCAGTATGCAAATGCAAAATGGGTGTAACTGCAACAAACAAGATTCTGTTGTAGTGAACTTGAAAGTTGTCCCTAATCCCAAGCACTGATGACTAATGCTGTTTTCCTAGTTACAGTAAGCAGAGATTTTATGGTCTGATATCAGTGGAAGTCAAGATTCCCCACTACTCTGGTTTCATCTATCTTTGTGATTTAATAATAGAGTCCATATCGGGAGATGATGCATTTATGTCAGTTATTAGAGAATTACATTTTTGTGTTCTGCTAAAGGGAAGTAAAGATTGGCTCTGCCAGATGCACACATAAAACTGGATAGAGGGATGTACCTCCGAGTCAAATCATCCATCTTTCTCTAGCACATGTCAACATGTGGTATTTATGAAATATTGACTGTATTAAAAATGTTAAATGTAGTTTTTAAATGCAACTACTGCAGAAATGTGGTATCTTTTGTTCATCTGTTTGCTTTTTGCTTATACTTGCTTGGTATTATTTTTCCTCAACAGGACTGTCTGTGCTTGTTAAGCATCCATAAATGGCCAGTTATGGAGCAAACGCAAAATATACATATGAATATTTAATAAGAAACAAAAGCAGAAATATAGGGTGTATTTGTGGCTCCACTGGAAAGCTATATTCATTATTCTGCAAATTATTCTCCCATAAATATTTCAGAAACTTGAAAAAGGGTTAGGCTGGTGTGCCCAGTGTTTGGTGGGCTGAAAGCGGGTCTCCATTTGCACTGTGATGAATCAAATCCTGCCTTCATGACTCAGGTTAGAAATCCATCTTTTGGTTGACTGTAAGATGCAAAATTTTTTCCTGATTATGCACACAAATAAGGAGAGAGCATCAGTTAGCATGGAAGGAGCATGAATATTTTCTAAGCAGATGGCAGATACTGACTTTCTTAGTACTAGTCAAGATGAAGGAACAGAAACTTAACATTAAAGATAGCCTGAGAAAACAGAAAAAAAGGCACAAGAAGTCATTTTGACCAAGAACGATGCACCAAAAGCTGAAGGAAACTCAGCTGATTTGATATAAGTGATCTATTTTGTAATCCAGCAAGTATCTATTAAGTGCCTAGCAGTGTGGTAGGCATAATGTTACATACTGAAGTTAAAATAATATAAAAAGAATATGGTTTTTTTTTGATACCACAGTTTCTAAAGAGTTATTTAGTTGACTAACTAAATAAGTAAAGAGTTGTTTAGTTATTTAGTTGCTTATTTTAGTTGGCAAAAAAAAAGGATTTATTTAGAGGATTAAATGGTGTTGATATTATTTCTATGTGACTACAGAAGAGCCAATGAGTCATTTGTTGACCACTGAAAATGGCAATTAATAAATTGTTAAATGAGTCCACGATAATTGCCAGGGAAGATGGGCTGGGAGGAATGTAAGATGAATTGTAATAGCTGTGCTTTTAGGCCAGTGATGGCGCACCTTTTAGCGCTTTCAATGGTAACTACCAGCCCACTGCCGCAGATGTGCTAAAGGTTCACCACCACTGTTTTACAGTATTACAAAAAGAGAGTTTGTGGTGATGAAGGAATTATAACTTCTACGTTCATATTATTTTCATCCATATGTGGACAGATTCTCACCTTTGGCTCTGAAAAACAGCAGGGTTCTGAAACACGACTCCCATTTTCCTTAACAGAAGCCTTGTTCTGGAAACCGACATGCTTCGCAGTCCGTCAGGACAGTGAGCTGACGAATGCTGCAGCAGGTGGTGACACAAAAGCCTGAAACTTTCAGCTTTTGTCGTCCTGTGGAGAGGCCATGAATACAGCATCTCAACAGTCCCTTCCAGTTTCTGAGACATGGTTCTCATTGGACAGCAGAGGTCCAAGCTTTCAGTAAGAAGGACAGATCAAAACATACAACCTTCTGCACAGAACTGGAACCCCAGTTGGGTCCCTTCTCAGAACCCCAGTTGCGTCCCTTCTCAGAACCCCAGTTGGGTCCCTTGGACAACTGAAAAGTGGTCAGAGACAATGAAGCCTCCTGGAGAGGAACGGCGACGCCGCCATCACAGCCAGCAGCTGCGCAGCAATCCCTTCAAAGAGGCTGCCGCACACAGCGTTTTCGGTGCTGTGAATGAATGTGAGACGGAACTTGAGGAGGGCCACAGAATCAATTCACGGTAAGACTACAATCCAACATTGGAGACTTTGAGTACTTAAAACTCCTTGACTACCCTGACCCCCATTCAGAACTCCTCCATGTTTTCTGATCAATTTGGAGTCATCATTATATTTAATAAATAGCATGGGCTGTAAGGTCTCTTAGTTTGCCTTCTTAGATATTCTTTCCAGGATATGTCATGTCAGTTACTTTACATCTCCAAGCCTCAGTGTCTTCATCTAAAAAACAGGAGTTATAAAGATCACCGAGCTGTACAGATTCATCAAAATAATGCACACAACTGATTTCCACGGTAACTATGACGGCAACAAAAATACAACAGCAAAGGTAGCTATAATGATGAGACAGAGCTCAAGACACTTTCCACCTAAACCTGGGAGTGGAGAAAATCTTTTAGCTGACAAACACTCACAGAATTAAAAAAAAAAAACTTAGATGTTGAATGTATTTAACTCAATCATTTATGCAGCAAAGTTTTACTTTTTTCTTTTGTAACTGAAAATAATTACAAGAACATAGCTATAACTCACTGCCATTGCCCCGAGGAAGCTTCATGCAATTGAAGAAGATATACATAAAACTGTGATAAATTGAAAACCTGTTTGAAATATGAAGTCATAGCAAGCACTTCCTGTTTAATTGCATTCTGCTTACATAACTAAAGGACCTAAATTAAAGCATAATCATGTTCCTAAAGATTTTGTTTCCCCTCTAACATAAGGAAGCTCAAGGTGTTAAAAGAGTTATGCTTTGGGACCAAGATAACTAATGTATAAATTAAACATACATTTCATACATTTATTTACATAAATGAAAAAGGGGGCAAAAATCTCATTCCTTGTATTTTATTCCTTCTCCATGCTTTAGGAAGAATTACTATAGATTTTTTCTCGCAATGCATAGAAATTATAAGTGTCTCAAGGAAGAAATGCCAGGTACATATTTCAAAAGTCTGGATGGCTTTGCATAGCCTCTGAAATGCTGAGAATATAGAACACACTCCGGTATATCTAATTATCTTTATGAAATCTCACAAAATCAATGGCATTATACTCAAAACCAGCTGCAGCCAGGGAAGTCAAACTGAGCAGAGTGTCACGGAGGTTACTGAGAAGTATGACTTTCTTCTTAATAGCACTATTTTTATTGGAACATGCAGCTTTTGAATCATCATATTCTGTTAACTCTTCTTAGAATCCAAACATAACTCAACCATCTTGGTTGAAGAAATCAATTCACCTCTATCTGAATTTATTTCTTCACTTTTAACTCCTTGAAGAAAAAAGCTCTGGTTTTCAGACACATATCTACATCCAGTTTACACTAGATCATAATTTTGCTGGTAGCCATAGTGTGTAATCAGTCCAACACAACCATCTGATGCTGCAGAATATTTAGGGGAGTTGATTATTAATTGGGTATTTTATTGTTCCTATAAGAGTTCTTTTTTCTTCTTGAAGAATGATTTCATTGTGAACTAGAACTAGCTTTCCAATCAAGCAAATTTTAGGGATTCCTGAAGAAAAGGGATATTTCAGCTGTTTTCTAAATTGAATTTGAGGAAATTAATTTTAATTTTAATTAATTTTAATTCCTAAAATGTTTAAACTCTAGTAAGTGAATGAACTATAGTCATAAGGAAAATCATTATTGCCAAAGGGAGGGAGACTAAGGAAAGAAGGGAATGCAGGGAAGCAGCACTACCATCAAGCACTTCAGGGGAGTAGGAGTCTGCTCAGTACGACTTCCATTTGCAAGATAATTATTATGTCTCTGCTGTGTGCTAGTTCCCAGGGTAGGTGGTGCAAAGCATAAGCTAGTTGCCCAGATGAACACACATTCTCACGGACCCTGCCATCTGCTGGGAGATTATGGTAGTGAATGAAGATACAGGGAGTGCAAAGATAGGGCACCCCATGGTGCTGTGACTGATGAAAGGGAGTTATTTCACTGGGAAAGCCTCCCAGAAGAAGGGGAAGCCCAAATGTAAGTTGCAGTAGGATTAGCCATATCAAGTGTTTTTGAGGTCCCCATGGTGCAGAGGGAAACATCACACACACACACACACACACACACACACACACACACGCACCACAGATTGTGGGAAACTGCTGTCACATGAGACATTAGGACAGAGGACACTCACTAGGGACTATACTGACAGAATTTTTAGACTTGGTCCTGAAGTTAGTAGAAGGCATTTGTGGAATTTCAGCACGAGTTGGTGTGAGGAGTACATGCCATGTTTTAGAAATTATCACTCTGATTGGTGCATGAGCAATAGCTGTTGAGGGTAAGCATGGAAGAAAGAGGCCAGATAGGAAGTGTTCAGAGCACTCCAGGTAAGTGGAAAGAATGGATTAGGCCAGAAGTGCAGAAGGAGAATGAGCGGAATGAAGATTTTGAAGAGGAAGAGCTATAGGACTTGATTGATCATTGGATGTGGGGGAAAAGAGTGAGGCAAGAGAAGAGAGGTATTCTCAGACAAATGGAATTAAACTTCAATTGGTTTATTTAACACAGAGAAAAGAGTTGCATCAATTTTCCTCAGAATAACATGAATTCATTCTTCTTTATGGCTAACATTCATGTTATTGAGAAGCACATAGGCTCTTCCCAGAACTTAGCTATTATGAGCTGCACCATTTTAAGTATGAGTATACAGGAATTACTCACCAACAATGTCTTCAATCCTTTCAGGAATATAGCCAAGATAAATATAACTGTGGCAAATGATATTTCTATTGTTTTTTTAGGAATCTTCATACAGATTTCCACAGCAGGAACTCAAAATCCTTACATTAAGAGAAATAAACCAGTCTCAGAAAGTTGAATATTATATATTTTCTCTTATGTAAGAGACCTAGTACATAAATTAATAAAATAAAGAAGAGATAATAGGATGCCAGAAAATATGCTCTTAGAGATGCGGAAGGGAATTGTGGGAGGTAATAAGTTTGAAAATGACCAAGATATTATATGCATTTACCATTTCTCCAAAATGAACATCACCATTCTGTATTACAAACATGCATTAATAAAAAATAAATAACTTTTTCAAAAGGAGAGAAGAAAAAGATTCCCTGCAGTTCCCTTCTCAAGATGTAAGCAAATTTAAGCCAACTGCTCCATTCAAAAACAGTGCCTCTGCTGCATATGGGTGTGTAAGTTCACCCATATTTCCAACATTTCATGACTACATATCACTAGCCTGATAATGAGCTCCACCCATAACCAAGTCTACAAGAATATCGTATGAACCCTTCTACATGGAGAAATAACTAGAAAAAAATCCCCATATTTTCACTCTCCTTAAAAATGGGTTTTAATTCATGCCTCTCAAAGTTAGAGCCTTTTATTAGTGACTGTAAATCTCAGGGAGGCAAGAAGTCATAAGATTATAAAATTACCTTATAAATTAGTTGCTGGTAGTGAAACAGTTGTTTAGTTTGTTGAGGGGCTGGAGTGAGGAGGGATTTTGGTGTTGAAATAATTATTGAACATTACTGAACCAAATAATTAAACTGTGCTGTAAAGTTACGGTTATGGTAATTTTCCCATCATCATTTGTTTTGTTTCACCTAATCTAAATTATGATTTTTTTGTTATTGCTTTTTGAAGCTACAATATAACAGTCAAACCTGAAATTAAAACCAGCCTGCAAAAGCTATACAAGGTGATCCAATATGCTCCACAAGTAATTATTCATGGCAAATTATATCATCCAGCTCTTAAATCCTCCTTGTAAGGCTATCCGGACATGCCTCAACTAAAACCTTAGATATTTATAGGTATCAAAAGTGAGGTATAACTCGCTGAAACAATCAAAATGCAAAAGCGATATCTGAAAGTCCAATGGGAACATCTTTGAATGTCAGATTTCTGTTTCCTAGCAGTGCTAAATCTCAGTCATGCTGACATGGGGAAAGGCACTGATCTTTTCAAGCAATCAAAAAGAATGCCAGACTCTCTCCTACACTGCCCCACTCCAGGGCTGCTAATTCTCTTCGCTGTGCCTATTAAATTGTGGATAGAGTCATCTTTTCAGACTAAACACTAAATTTTTTCCACACCACTTTATGAGAACTAGGTGACCCAAAAGACTTACAGAAAAACAGTGCCATCACCACCACCACTGTCATCACCCTATCCAAGAATAAAGAAGACTTGTAAATTAACAATTTAATAATTTTTGAACTTGTGTAGTCAACTCAGAGAAATATATACCAAAATCTCACAGCATCAAAATTCTGTTTCCCTTTGCCTCTGATGTGTACATCATGACATTGCATTCCTCTGGGTTATGAAATGATAGAACTAACTCATGATTTTGGATTATTTTCAGTGACTGAGGAAACAACTCCATTCTGAGTGGATTGTCTTCCCATTGCTCGGATTCCCGTGGAGTAGTCAGTCAGTTAATATGTCTTCAAAACCCTTCAGAATGAAGTAACCATAAACTGGACACAAAGCTGGTGCTATTTGGAATTTCATGTATTTCTAATTATTAAGATGCCCTCTAAAGATTCCCATGGCTTTGCAAATTCAATAAGTGTGTGTTTTAGAATTTGTTTTGGGAAAGATAAATGTTTTAGGAAATCAAAATAAAGGTTCTAATTATACTTTTATCTTTTCCTTCCTCCAATTCCCCATCACGCTGTGGACAAAAACTCATGTTAATTTCCTTTCTTTATACTACTCAATAGAAGATGTGGTCTCTAAAGCAGAGGTTGAAAAACGTCAGAGCATTAACATAAGAGCCACTTTTGAAAGATAATAGAAATTTTTCCATGATATAAGAAAGAAAAAGTAGCACAATACTTAACAACATGATTTAGAGTTAGGAAGATCCACATTTGATTCTTTTTAATTCCTTACCTACAACAAACCGGGATTTCTGACCAGTGACAAATTGAGTCTGTGTCTTTATGCAACAATTGACAAGCTATGTATAACTATTGGTCAGATTGGGTTTTTATGGAAAACATAGTAAAACATATTGTGCACACAACAGATGTTCGATAAATGTTACTGATGGTGACCAGTGGGAGGAGGAAGATGTGGGCTACATCAGGAGTAGAAAATAAGACAGATAAGCAATTAGGAGGCAAAGTGTATCAACCAGCATGGGCTAGGTACTCTGGTATAATAAGTAGCCCTCAAGTTAGTGGTTTATAATAATAAAAGTTTGTCTCATTCATGCTGTATGCTGGCTACAGGTTGGCTAGAACTTTTGCTTTTTGATGTCATTAAGAGAAATGAATTGACAGAGGACAAACCTTAGTGTCTTCAAACTTTCCAAGGCAAGAACGAAGCACAAAATATCATCTAAAGGGTACCCAGAAAATGTTTTCATTATCTCTGAGCATATTTCATTAGTCAGCGTGAGTCACATGGCCAAACTCAACTTCCCAGAGTCAGGGAGATGCAATCCAAGCTTCTATCATAATGAAGATATCTCAGGCAGCTTAGAATGCTCTCACATCGTACCATAGATTGAATGGCGTACATGATAGTCATTTATTTATCACAGTTCTGGAAGTTGGGAAGATCAAGGTCAAGGTACTAGCAGGCTAGGTGTCTGATGAAACTCTCTTCCTGGTTTGCCGATGACCACTGTCTTACCACTCTGTACAGGGATACTAATGCCTCCTAAAGTCACACCCTGTGATAAGTGAGGCCTGTAACATTCATTAGCGCTTAGATAAAATTTCACATATTCAATTTTGTGAACACTTTTAAAGGGAAAATTACTACTGTGTGCTTATTTTTAGGTATGTTAAATGAGATATAAGTTAAACAATTGATAAGCTTCTTAGATTTCAATGGGGAATCAGACTTCACTTGCAAATTTGTCTGATCCAAAGGACTGGACTTTGTAATTCTATACTTTATTACTCTTGTGTTTAGGTGGGATCATATAGACTAACCATAGAATGTATCATCCAAACTGGAACACTTGTGAGTAGAAGGGGAAATGTTAGTAAATACATCATGGTAAAGTTATAAACAGGCCTTGTCTTGGGGAAATCTAAAGGTAGTGACCTAGTAGATAATAGATACACTGTCACTGATAAATATGTACTGGATTCTTTTCCTTGTATATTGTCTTCTTTCACTCAAAATTCATTAGTTTCACATCCATGAAAAAAGTGGATTATGGATTCACTAGAGGCAATTCCTGCCCCAAGACAGGTAAGTCCTTATGTAAAATCATTATCAGGGGATAATAATGGTCCACAAGAGGCCACCCTCCCACATACATCTGTGCTCATTAGAAAACAAAGACTTAAGAAACTTTTTTTTTTTGCAAGAGCGAGATAAAAATTCACAAATCATCCACACTTAGTACATTTCCAAGCTAAAATGTGAATGCTTTATGGGAAATTCCCATTGGAAATGTTCTTGCAAGATAGAATGCAATCTTTATATTAACCTCTTAGTAAGAACAAGACACTGAATTTTGCTTTTAAAGGCTGGAGAATACAGACTCTAACTAGAGGGTTTTTTGTAAGTTTAAAGCACTCTGACCTTTAGATATTTTCATGAATTTAATGATCCTTAAGAACCTTTTCCCTTATCTTGATGTTTTGCTTTGCAAGTACTATGCACAGGAAAGTCACAATAGAAAGCTCTAACCTTTCAATAATATCCCTTATAAAAGAAACATTTTGCACCCCAGAGTTTTTGTCTCTACACACAGACTTGACGGATGGGATTTAAACATCCTCCCACATTAGACCCATCAACAGCTTCCCATTACTTTTCATTGAGAAGTGACATAAAAATGTTCTTGTTCCATTAGAGCTTGAAACTTGAAGTCCATCAGCCACCCTGGCCACAAAAATGGAGAGTGGTAAAAATGTAGTTTATATTTCATGAACAATAAAAATAGATGAGATGAACTAGTAACAGCCAGAAAAGAAGGAATGAATTAATTCATATAAAAATACAACTTTCTAACTTCTGTTTCAATCCTTCTCTTTCCATATTTATTCAAAGATGCTGTACTAGCAAATATCCCTCCATCTTTTTCCCTTTGTTGTTTCAATGCATTCTTTACTTGATTTAGATATCAGTGGGTGAGAACACAATGTGGTAGCATTTTCACTGCCTGTGTTAACACTTAGTTACTTAGAAGGCAAGAGACTTGCCAGGAACAGATAGGAGTGCCCACAACAAATAAAGCGGAGTGTAACAAATAAGTCTATGTGTGCTGAGAGGGAAAAATCACAATATTAAAGTGCTCTGATTAAGTAAGTAATGGGGTTTGGGACCATACCATTGTCATCCTATATTATGAGGATGAATAAGGGTTCTTAGTCTACACTACTGTTAAAAATACTGGATTACACAATACAATCTACAGAACAGTATGAACTGCATCTAACAGGGAGTGCAAATCCTTCTGTACTTCTCTGTATTTATTACTTTTGAAATGTTTTCTTATCTTGCCATTACTGGATTGTATAACTAAAGAATAAAGAATAATCTACTTCTAATTTCTTGTTTTTTGACTGTGTTTTGAAGTACAGAAGTTATGCTTTCGGGGAAAATGTCTAGAAATTTAACGCTTTGAGGAGAAAAATAATGAATTATTCATGGGACTGGACAAGAATCATGAAAATAATTTCCCTGAAATAACCCCTCCTTCTGCCTACTGAAGAGAATCCTCACTTGCCTTGTGAATTTTATTTTCCTGCCTTCTTCCTGCCCTGCATGGTTTCAACTTCTTCTTTTTTTTTTTTTTTGTGGTACTGGGGATCGAACTCAGGACCCTGCACTTGCTAGGCAAGCGCTTATTCCACTGAGCTATATCCCCAGCCCCTCAACTTCGGATGAAGTTTAATTAGAGGTTTATTTGAGGTACAGTACAGACAAAAGAGAGAGGGGGACAAACACTGAAGAATTTGTGATGATTTTCCAAGAAGAGGAAAAAGAGCATAGCATGTGAAGGAAATGGGAATTTGTATGAAATATTTAAATATGCAAATTACCAATAAAGAACTTGTTATTTCTTTCTAGTTACAAGATTTGCCTTCTTTCGTCCCATACACTCCCCACGTGTGCAAGATGGTTGGTTCATTGCCTCCTTTAGGTTTTGTTTGGGTTTGCTAATGACAGTTGCCAACAGTAGTTTGACCTGACTGTGATTTTGAAAACAAGAATCTTAGGATTTTTCATGCCATTCCCTCTGCATCCTTCTTTATCTTTATCTGACAAAGATAAAACTGGCATGCAGGACCAGCTTCATCCTGACATTTACCGAACAACCAAGAAGTAATATCAGTAAGTACTAAAGCACAATCCCTGCTGTGTTTTCTACTTGTACAAGCACCTTAATGAATTAAGAACAAGCCAAGGGAAAAGCTTGTTCAGTTTATTCCTTTATGGGTCTTTGTTCCTCCAAATTACAGCAATGAACTTTGAAAGTTTAGCCATCTACTATTGGTAAGTAGTATGTCCTAACTTTCTTGGCTACACACACATCATTTCTATGACTTTATCATGACCATGGGTTCTTGACCACTATGTCAAATCTCCATCTAAAAGTTGTTTTGTCTTCTATCTTAAGTCTTGCCCTTAGACTGAGATGTATTTTGCTATGTCTTTTGGTGCAAGAACAAATTCAAGCAAGCCCTTTGCCTCTCATCTTGATTTCATGTATTCTGTTAGTCAGCCTTCATCCATTCTCCCACAAATCATCTTTTAAAGAAATCCTTTCATGGCTCCCACCACAGAATAATGTCTCAAACTCTTCACAGTGATTCCACCAAGCCTTTCAAAAAAAAGCTGAAGTCTATTTTTAAATACAATCTGTGATCATTTCACTTCTACCTCCAGCTCTGTTCACACTAAACTGCTCTTGTTTTCCAAAAGCATCCTGCACTTTGTGCATTCCATCCCCTCTGCCTGCAATATAAACTTTCAACTCTGCCTGGATTTTTTGTTGTTGCTGTTTTTCAACATTCAAGGCAGATTTCAACACTTTTCTTCAGGTGCCTGGTGTGAGGCAGAGATGGTTGCTCTTTCTGGTACTTTTATGCGACATGGTTAAGAACACTGCTACTGTAGCTCTCCATATCAGAGAATGGAAAAGTTTTGTTATCGGCCTGTTTTCCACCACCATCTCTCTACTGTAGGATCCTGCTATTCAACCGTGTCCTTCCATGACTCAGCACTGTCAGCATCACTTATGTGCTTGGGAGTGAAGGAAGCAGAGTCTTCCCTCCAGACCCACTGACTGACAGTGCACACAAGTGGCCCAGAAATCTGCATATTTATAAGACTTCCGAAGGATTCTTATGCCCAGTAGGTCTCCAGAGTAGGGACCAATATCCACTTAACTTTATGTCCCTAATCATGATACACAGTGACCCATTAATGAACCTGAAAGTTAAATGTGAAAACACCTTTTGGTTGTTGTGAAGCACAACTTTTCTAGGTCTTCCCTGAAATCCAGTGATGTGTGCTCATCAAAATTAGCTTTGCCCTGATTTGCCTGGTCAGTACTGACCAGGGCTTATTGAGTTTGCCAGCTGCACTCACAATCTGCATGCCAGCTCTTGTTTGATTTGTAATTTCCACCGCACATTCCAAGCCAATTCCCCTTGCAGACCCCTGCTACTGCCAAGGAGAACACTTGTTCATGTGAATAACTATCTAGGTACAGAGAAAATGCAAGCCACACAAAAAATAAGAAACACTGGTGAGGAGAGAGGGAGAAGGTAGGAATGTGAAAACACTTCAGCCAAATATTTTTTATTGATGGAGTTTTCAAATAGTTGTAAATCTGAAAGACATTGAAACCATCCAAAACAAATTTGACCTCATCATATGCACAGAAAAAAGAAGGGTGCATGCCCACTTTGTAATGTACGACAAGAGGACCCCACATAGGGCCAGTGCAATGCTCAGTGATTTCATATGAAATGAAAGTCTTAGGTGGTAACATTGGATTTGCCCAGTGAAAAGAACATTGAGAGTTGGAGCAATTATCCTAGTAATGGAGTGGGGGAGACAATCACTACTTATGGAAAACAGAGTCATGTCTTGCAATTAGCAGTTTACATTGATCAGAGCCATTAGGTATGTGCTTGATTTGTCTGGGTTTTGTCCTATAGACTAAGGGTACCGCTTGTCTGGACTCATCAGCCCCATTCTATCTTGTTGAGCTATTGCACTTGCCATGGCCTTGCTTTCATACAAAACCTTCCTGGAGACCTGAAAATTGTTAGAGTACGGTCCTCTGACAAAGAAAGAAACCTAATATTAAAAAAAAAACAACCCTCAATATGCATATGCACACACGTGCATGTGCCCATACACACACTGATGGCTGTGACTTCCAGGCACATTCAGCTTTGTTATGCAATACATGACATATACAAATACAGGAGATCATAAGGTCATAGAGCAAATGTCCACCCTGCAGCATGCATCATAAAATACAGCAAATTTAATGGAAACTTTTCAGTCGCCCTCCCTAACTGCAACCCGTCCTCTACTGCTCTCTCAACAGAGGTGGGGACACTGCTGAACATAGTATTCACCATTACCTCCCCTCTCGCCCCTGTTTCACCATGTATGCAAGTGACTCGTGAGCGTATCTTTCTCTCCAGCATTTTCCCATGTTCAAAAAATGTACAAGTGGTGTCATACTGCATATCTCCTCGAACAAATGAATTTTTGTTGTTGCTGTTCAACATTATAGCTTTGAGATTTATGTATCTTGACATATAGGGATTTAATTTGTTTGCTTTAACTACAACATGGCATTCCAGAGATGAATTTTGCTACAGTTTATTTTCTACTTTCTGTTTGCTCAGCAATTAATGTTTGCTTGATTGGCTCCTGTTTTCCCAACTTGTTGCTCCAAAGGTAGAATGAATCTTCTACTGTGTATCTTTCTAATACACATGCTTAGAACTGAACTAGCTGGGTCAAAGATAGCTTCATTCTAAGCACCTCAGAATAGTACTAAAACGATCTCTGAACTACTTACATCAATGTACACTCTCACCGACAGTGTAAGAAACTCAGTGCTCCCACATTCTTGCCAACACATATTATTGTCTACTTGTTTAAAATTTGAAGAATGTGGGAAAAAAATGCTTCCCAGAGATGACTATTTAGCACCCGCAGGAAAGGTCAATTGACTCTATTAGAAATGAGAACACTAAGTAATTAGACACACTAAGTAAAACCATTAAAAGTCTAGCATTGTATCTGGAACACAGTGGACATGTAATAAGTATTTGATGAATGAATATATTTCAACTTTTGCAGATGACTCAGAAAATGAAGCAAGGAAGAATGTCTGCCAAAATAGCAGTGAAAAGTAAGCACACAACTCTTCTTTGGAAAAGAAAAAAAAAATACAATTCCAAACACTCTTTCTCCACTTACCTCGGCAGCATAACTTGTTTCTGCAGCTACCCTTGCGGTTTAAACTCCTACACTTTACAATCAATGAGCAAAATCCAATTCCATTCCTCAGATTTTTCTCACTTACTATTCAGCTGTCTCAATTCATTAATTCGCTTAATCAGCCCTTATCAATAACTCTTCTCTACGCTGCATTCTTCTAACAGAAAGGAAAAGCAAGCTCTGAATACTCAAAAGTGGGAATCTATAAAGAAATAAGAGTGGCAGCAGAAAGTACTGGTGTCAGTGTCTTTTGAGGGTTTAAAAGGACTTCATACTTGCATGTCTGCTGCTGTGGAAGGTCAGAGCTGGAAGACATTTTCTCATTTTGCTGATATTGTAGTGAAATATTTTAAATTAAATGATTCCAACACTGTGTGACTTAATAAATACCAATTCCATGGGGGTGAAGCATCAACACTGGGGGGCTTTGTCTGAAGTCCTCAGAAACATTCCTTATGAACATTCTCAAGACAGCTCAGATTTTTACGAGCAGCCCAAACTGACCCCCATTTGGGAAATCTGCACATTGGCATCAGGGCTACTCGGCTGAACAAGAATGAGCAGCTGCTTCATCATGATCAAGTTTCCTGGTGAACGGCCAAGAAGTAAAAGGAATTAGGGGGTTAGAGTCAATATGAACACTAAATATAAGATAGCGGGTCAGAAAATATCCTTCCTCATCTCTTCGAGGAGGGGAGCAGGGAACTGTGTATAGAATCTTGGCTCTTTACTATGAAAAGATAAGCATGATGAGTGGGGGAGGTAAGAACTCATCAGACTCAAGAGGTGGCATTTTTATAAAAATCAATATCCTGTTCTTATGAGAACCAAAATTATTTTGTATTTATACCTTTTTAAAAAGCATGAATCATTAGCATGCTGGTATTAAGGAAGGGTAATCCATCTCCCTCTTTCAACCTCATTTGTCTTCAACATACAAACGTATCCACCATTGAGACTTAGTTAGCTATGTCATAATACGTGGATACCCCTTTGTCTGCTTTTGACTGACATTAAAAGAAAACTTCCTTTTGGTACTGTAGCAGCCATCAATCACATGAGGCTGTAGCCTTAGCTATGTCTTAGTAGTTATGAAGAGGAATTTTGCATGTTGAATTGAGGATTTCACTTGTATACACCAGAAGGGAGAGTCATTCTTCTAACTTGTAGGTGCTCTAAACCTTTCAGCTCAGAAGAGAATAAAGATGTGGAAAAGCTTGTGGATACCTGGTTCCATAAGAAAATATAGGAAAACACCCATATTCTGACATATAGTAGCATGCAATCATGCTTTCTGTTCTGTGGTAGGGACAAGCGATATGTGCTTTACCTCTTAAAAAGGGAATGAATTCATTCTCATGAACTGCTATATTAATTGAGTTATAAACACACAATTCTAAGTAAGAGAAACTTCCTGGCTATGTGAGCACAGCTTCCAAAAGTATGTTCTGTCTTTACCCTGACACCAGATTGTTCCGCCTGGATGCTTCCTACTCTGAAACTACAGAGCTACTGCAAACCTACCATTAGACAAAGCAAGAATAAAATAGTGCAAAGACAAAACAATAATGCAGTAAGAATTTGCATTAGCTTTTACTCTCTTTGAGATGAAAATGCTCATCCAGATATGAAATTCACCACGACTGTTACAAGTACACTTAGGAGTGAGCTATCTCAACCATCAACTATTAAATCATAGTTACCATAACAACTGGAATACTCCAATTTCTGGCTTGTCAGTCAAAAGCCAATGAGGTGCTCTAAGTTGGTCCATTCTTAATATGAACACAAGTGAACAAAAGAGACAAGCTTTTTCTTTCTCAAAATGGGTTGAAAATCTATCTCTTTATCTAATCTAAGAAGGATCAGTATTGTCATGATGCTTAAAAATAAAATAAAATAAAATAAAATAAAATAAAAGCATGGAATTCCATGGGAGAGGCTCATTAGCTGAGGATTTGACAGGTTGCTAAATGCTAACTCAGATTGGAGAGCCACAAACATACCATAATTAATTACCAAAACAGGCACTCCTTGGGCTAAAGCTGGGGCAAGAAACTGCTGACAGAACAAAATTCACATTCCACTGCTTTCCCTGCCTCTCCCAATTTATAGGAGAATGGGAAATCATGAACAATTGATACACTCCGTTAGCTGCTATCACAGAGAGTAACTTTCCTTGTAGCCTTAGGGGTATCTTACACAGTTTAACACTGAAAATAAAAGGTAATGTTCTTGGCAAAGAGCTAGGGGGATTAAATTTGGGAGGCTTGAAGCAGCCTTGAATTGTAGTCAATAAAAAAGGGACCAAATAGTAATTTTGTAATTTAACTGTGCTGGTTATGTCCAATGAGTCAGACACTTGTGAAATAAACCATGTAAATAGAAAAATGGCTTAACTCTTTCCATGGGCACATATGGTGTTTCTCTCTACTGTGCCTCCCATGATTTGGTTCCTGGATTCAATAAAAATGTGATTTTTTTTTTAGATGCTATCAGTACGTCTTTAAAAAATAGTTCTGGGTGACGGTATTGATTTTTTCTTTGATATTCTTCCTAATAAATTCCTAACATATTTAGGGATCAAAAAGGTTACTATTATGCTATAACATGGTCAACATAGCAGCATAAAGAATAGACCAAGGGGCCAGAACAGCGTAACTGAGAAGTCTTTGTGAAGTCACAGAATTCTTGACCACTCATAAATCACTCTCCAGAGACTGGCATCAGAGTTTTTGAAGCAATCACTTAACAAACAAAATAAGACACTCGGGCAGCAAGAAACAGAACTGATCATTATGTACAATGATCCATTAGAGACTAACTCTAAAAGATGCATACTGTCTCATTTCCTCCCTCCTCTTCTTACTTCTCTTCCTTCTTTTGTAAGGACATTTTTATAGCTGAATTAATGTTACTCAGATAGACACATTAAGGTGTCTGCCAACTGGTTGCAAAGTAAAATGCCAACTTGTAAGCATTTCTCTTTTGAGCTGTGAGTAGTAGTTTTTGAAAAATGGTTCGTTGTACTTGCAACATATTTGGATGTTATTGAGATAACTTTTCATTAGTAGTGGATTCTATGGCCACACCCAACCTCTAACAGAGTCCTGGAATCTATAAAAATTCTTACAGGAGAAGCTGAAGGGCTTATGGGTGTCCTTTTGTCTTTGATGAATCCAACTGACCTGAAGGGATGGAACAACTTCTGCCTTGAAACATGGTAGAATATTCACAAGGGAGCATTTTCCTTTTTTACTTGTTTTTTTCAGGGGCAGTCATAACCTTTATATTCTGGGTGCAGAAGGCAATGGCTCAGGGGACCCTGCTGTTTCCTTAGCAGAATGTTTCTCAACAAATCCTAACCTCAAACAATGGCTCCCAATGTGCATACTTCATTAATCATCAGAATTATTCACAGCTTAGAGATGGCGTCAACACAATATGAATTTGGAATAAAATTCCTATATTATCATATTCCACAATAAAGCAGCTACTAAAACGATCTGATCAAGGAGTCTGTTTTGATCATTCAGATGTTTCTCGTGTCTGGCACAGTAGCTGCTTCCCAACACACACTTAGGGAAGGCAGGAAGGGAGGGAGGAGGGGAGAATTCATTGATCATCCAAAATACTCAGAGGAAAAAATTCCCAAGAGCTGATTAATCAGGTGCTTCAGAACAATTCTATGAAGTGCGATCTAGGTTTCTACCATGGAAACAACTCCCCAGAATTAAAATAAACCTCCTATTCATACGTCTGTTTTGTGGGAATGCCTGCTAAAAACCTTGCCTTCTTTGCTTGGCTGTTATAGATCTGTATAGTACAACTTTATCAACCGCCCCCACATGTCATTCTCCTCACTTACCTGGGCTCTGTCTGGGGTTCTGGGGATGCCACTCAGTAAGATGGGCTTTGTTTATGCTTGCTCGTAGCATACAACCCCCAGAGCATTCATCCCTTCATTTGAGATCCTCCTTCTCTCTTTTGAGGATCTATTCCTCACCCCTCAACAGGGTAAGCCCAGTTTTAGATAGTGCAGACTACTTGGCCACAAAGAAGGATACAGGCCTTGGCATGAGATTCTTATCTTACTGATCAAAGTTCCCTGCTCTGACATACTAACCAGGAGAAGAAGACAGTTCTCCTAAATGAAGGAAGGTGAGAGGTGAGTTTCAAGAGCCGCTGGTGTTCTGAGTCAGAAAACTCAGGGGAGAGAGGCAGTCCTAACCTTACTAAATTTCCATTCTTTGGAGTCTTGAAAGCATGGATATGCCCTTGAGTTCCCAAAATATTATATTTTTTTATATAAGCCTATTAATGATTAGGCCATTTCCTCTATACCAGTTCTGTCAGTTGTCCCAAAGACACTGCCCGGCACAAGCACATTGATGCTCTGCCTTTCCTTGCAGGCCTTAACTGGGAAATGGTGCTAACGGTACGTGGCCCTCGGTTCTTTGAGTAGAACCAGTGGAGATTACTAAGATGAAATGCAAGTTCTGTTAAACCCTAGGGACCATTACTGAAACAAACAAAACTCAGACAGCTGTACTTTGAGCTGCTTTTACAATTCAGAGCAATGGAGTTCTGTAAAAGGAAACATTATCACATTGGTCTTTAAATAAATGAGGATTTCTGGAAGGAACAAAGACTTAACTGCCTGAGGTCTTTCCTTCCTTCTCTTTTTCTTTCTCTCTGGCCTGCAGACTAATAGCTCATTACGGAGATGACTGTCTCAAAAAATAAAAGTTACCTAGACATGTAGGCCACTACCCAGGAAGAGCTAATTATTTGCATAAATCATAAGGATCCTGGCCCTGGCTGTATTAACCATTTACCACACTGATCGTTTGTCACCGCATTGTAATGTCAGTCATGCACTGGAAGTAAATTATCTAATGGTGGCTTCGTCAAGTAAAATCGTGGTGCAGCTTCTCTCTGTGCACAGTGAATCACATTATCCCAGAGACTCCTCTACAGGGAAACAAATCCAACCAGGGCAATAAACTGCCACAGGCTCACAAATTAGCCTCCATGTAGACTGACAGCATTTGCTGCTGGCCATGCAAATTAATTCCTTCAAACTGTTTCAAAGAATGCAAGGAAACAAGGACCCATCTGATAACACCTTTCAACAGTTCACAGCCCAAGTGCTGAAAGCATTCACCACTACTGGTTCCTCAGGCAGGCTAGGGCTGTCCACAGGTACCACGTCCTGAGCAACATTTGCCGTTAAGACTACCTGCCTTTTAAACAAGAAACCCTGATGGCTGCGGTCAAGGCAATAGAACTGCTATCCCTCTCTGAACAGGCATTTGCTTTTACACCATCAGTAGTTGAGTGTGTCTACACCGTGCATGCTTGTGTCAGCGTTACTACCTACTCCTTACCATGGTAACAACATTAAAAGCAGTGATGAAATAATTGCAGTCAACATTTACACAGCACTACGAACTTCATATATGTGACCATTTATGCTCAACAGTAGGTGATCAAAAACATGGTGCATGCTAAAGTTTTAAAATATTCATTTCAGTAAAATACGCATTGCCACTAATCCCCTACAAAATACTCCCCCATACTTTCAACCTATTCAACCCATTATTCTTGCCATTTTTTGAAACAGTTCTGTATCACACATCCTATTGGTCCTCTTTTGCAAAAGGGGAAACTGAGGCTCAGTGATGTTAAGCAGTTTTTTTCCCAAATTCAGAGAATCTCTAAACAATGGTTTTGGAGAGAGGGTAGCCTGATAGATGGCGCCAAAGGCTTTGTCTAGGTTGCCTGGCAACAAACAACTGTGGGATAGTCCACAGAAAAGATCATCATTGGGGGCTGGTGATACAGCTCAGTGGAACAAGCACCAGCCTGGCAGGTGTAAGGTCCTGAGTTTGATTCCCGGTATGGACAAAAGAAAAGGGTAATCATCTCATATAGTCTCCTGATGTCATCAAAACTGTCTCTAGCACACACTTCTCCTACATAGTCAGCTCCTAGCATGTCCCTCTCCTGAAAAGCTAGTTCCCAGTATGCAGGGGGCCTGAACAGCTGATTTACTAGACACAAGGATTGCTCCTAACTTGAAGGATAATCTCACTCTTACTGTCATAGGCTGAAAAGCAGTCAAGCAAAGCTATCGGGTCATAATTCTTGGAACCTGTGAATATTATAATGGAAATTCTTTTCTTGAGATGTGACTAAATTACAGCACCCAAGATATGAAATTACCCTGTATCGCCCAGATGGCCTTACACATAATCACGTGTCCACATAAGAGAAGTGGGCACACCAAGGGCGACAGGCCCACAGAGGCTGTAAGAAATTATGCAGAAAGCCCGCATGTACCCCTCACTATTCTCAAGCATAATTTCTTGCCAAACTAAAAGACAAAATCATAGCCAGAACTCTGAGCTTGGCACAGTTAAGGCACAGAACATCCTGTTAGAACAAGGGCCCAGGGCATACCCACATGTTCCCTGTACTCCACGACCCTCACGCTCGACCTTCATCTCTGGGAACCACTCATCTCTTCTCTATTTCTGTAACTTTGTCGCTTTAAGCCTGTGACATAAATGCCATGCGTAAGGCCTGGGGTTGTCTTTTTTTTTTTTTTAACTCAGCATAATTTCCTGGCGTTTCATCCAAGTTTGAGTGCTTCAATAGTGTGTTCTTTTTGTGACTTTGCAGTATTTCATGGCATGGATGTTCCAAAACTTGTATAATCAGTCACCTACTGAAAGACATCTGGGTCATGTCAGACTTTGGTTTTTATAGATAAAACTAAAAGGAGCACGTGTACAGAATCTTGTGTGAACATATTTTCATTTTCCTACAATGAACAGCCAAGAATGCACTAGCTGAGTCATAAAAGAGTTGCGTGCTTAGTTTGCACAGTAAATGAGCAACTGTTTGTCCAGAATGGACAAACATCCACATTCACACAGCATCCACATTATGTCTTCTCACATTCTTATCCTCAGTATACGAGTGATCCTCGCCAGCATCTGGGGACAGTGCTCTTACCTATATAAATCTCATGCAAGGGACAGAAAGAAGCCTTTGGAGCTATCACAGGTATCAGGCATGCGTCAGGAGACCTCACGGGCTTACTGCTCCTTCACTGCCTCTTTCCACCTCCTCTCTGTCACTCCTTGTATGGGAGCCACTCTAGTCTCCTTGCAGGTTCTCAACTCAATCAGGTCTTTTTCAACCTGGGTAGTTGGCACACACACTTTCCTTGGCTTGGGCCTCTCCTCCCTGTCCTTCACAGACCTGCTCCTGGTCACCTTTCATCTCTCAGCTTGCCCAACACCTCAGAGAGGCCTCCAAAACCAGTTTATCTGAACAGAAGTCTCTCTCTCTCTCCAAACTGTATCCTCTTTTATTTTCTCCCGTGGAATGTCTTAGATGATTGTTTCATGAAATCTGCCCCTATTTGTAGATACTTAAATATTTTTGTTTGATTACTTAAAAAATGTTTACACTGTACTTAAGCCCAAGAATTGGTTCTGGTTCATTTGTGGTTTCCCTCAGACTCCAATTTAGCTTAGGCACCAAATACGATCACAGAGAACAGCCACTGAATGAGTGTTTGAACAGTGAGGGATTTAGGGCACCCAGGCTCAGATGATCTATCCGCTCAGCTTAGAAGGCATCTGTGTATGGGCAGATAGAGGTTGGGTGTATTTCTATTAATGTGAGGAAAAGAAAAATAACTTATCACTCTTGTAAACTCACTAAAATCATGTGATGATCAATATTGATTGTCAACTTGATTGGACTAAGAGATACCTAGAAAATCAGTGAATCATACTTCTAGGTGTGTCTGTGAGGGTGTTTCTGGAGATGATTGATATGCAGGACAGTGGACTGAGAGGAAAGACCTGCTCTGAATGTGGGTAGCACCATCAAATAGCCTGGGGTTCAGACTGAACAAAAACAGAAGGACAAATTCCACTACTGTGTAGATACTCTGTCCTTCTCTGTCTACTTCCCATTGCTATAACGGGAGCAGCCGTCCTCCACCACAATATTCTGCCTTACGTGGATCCCACAGCAGTGGATCCATCCAACCACGGACTACAGCCTCTGAAACCAGAATCAGAATAAATTCCTCCTCCTCTTGTTTTCCTCAGGTACTTTTTTCTTAACAGCAGAAAGTGGGCTAATAGAAAACAATAGAAATAAATAGTACATGGAAGAGTGAAAGAAAGATAAACTCTCCAGATTCCTTACATAAATCACATTCTGTCATTCTGTTCATTGAGAAAAGCTACACACACACACACACACACACACACACACACACATGTACCTGCAGCCAATTTTAATACAAGGCAGAGAGAATTAAGAGACAGAACAGGAAGAAAATCAATGAACCATGGGCAAACTAAACAGGGTTGTCTTATATGAGAAACTCAAAGCATAAATAATTTAGGGGAAAAACAAAAGATAATAGGAAATAGAGAGATCTTTTGCAAAGGCAAGGAGACCAAGAGATGGAGGAGGACTATAGGGAAGGGAAGGAACAGGGATGAGAAAAAAAGAACTAAGATGTGTTATGTATGCACACTAACTCCCCATAAGGAATGTCATCATTACACACTGACAACTTGTATCAGTAAAAATAAAATAAAATAAAACAACTAAAACCAAAAAGAAAAACAAGGGCAGAAGACTTTTACTGGGAGGAAATCAGGGAAATTTCTTAGAGGAGATGACACTCAAACAAGGTTTTAGGTATATATGTAATTTAGACATATAGTTATGTTGGAGAAATTTTTTAGTTCTATCTAAAACATGAGGACACCACTCTGTCTTTTTTGTCAGAATCTAGTCCCTTATAAAATGAACATAATTCATGCCAATGAACACACTACTGCCGGAGTTAACTTTCAGGTACCACCTAAAAGAATCCATAAATACTGAAGTGAGCATTGCCAACACATATCTCTGACCCATAGACATTGGTTTCTTCTACATGCAAGATTTTCAGAAAGTTTTTTTTTTGGAGGTGTTCCCTTCATCAGTCCTCAGAAACAACCAAACAGGGATCCTGGAAGGGCCTCAAGAACTCCTGGGACATGGGTAGAGTTCTCCCTAAATCCTCAGATGCAGAGGGTGTAAGCCTGGCTCGGGAGGGGTGTTACACACGATTTAAAACAGCACATCTGTCAATAAAGAAAGCTTGGAGCATTGTGAAATCACCTAGCATCAAGAACTGCCTAGTTATTTCCTTGCTGTTGTTTTCTGCTCCTCTTTCACACGCAGTAAATACAATCTGTGCGTTAAGTTCATCACCCCTCACTTGGCCCCTGGGGCCTTCCTCTCCTGAGTCTGAAACTTTCACTACAGACCCTGGCTACTGAGTATCTTCTTTACAATGCCACCTATTTATCAGATCTACTTTGGGAACACAGTAGGGACCAGCAGCTAGCTAGCTTGCATTCTTCTTTATATATATTTCTGCCTATAACTTTTCCTTATTTTTTTCTCTTTCTGTTTTTCTCTCTTTATCTACATATCTACCTACCTACCTATCCACCCCACCCCCCGTCCATCCGTTCATCCATTCATTACCCATCTATACAGACTGGACTTTTAATATTAAAAATAACAAACATTACCTCCAGCCTAATAAGCTGGTGCCTGCTGGCCATGTGTAGTCAACAGAAGTGTTTTGCTTGGCATGCCATGTGTTTATGGAAAATTTTGTATTACTGGCTAACATTTGAAGAATTGGAATTTTACATGTAAAATATAGAGGCCAGACTTCTCTGTACAAATGAGAAGGCTTGGCCACACATACCTGTTTTTCTACATATCAACAATCAACTGCAGCTGTGAGCTACCTCCCTCTGAAGGTTTATGGGTTTCTCAGTCCCCCAGTGCCAGGCACTCAATCTGTCACTCTGTGAGGAGGCAGAGGTAAACTGTTTGTTTGCATTAGGAAGCCTTGGCAAGAGTAACACAGTTTCAGCATTCTTTTTCTGGTATAATTATACTATTAGATTTCATTTAAATACTAAGCAAAACATAACTGTTTTAAAATAATGTATAGACATTTCAGCATTCATGATGTGGTGGGTTCTCTAAAGACCGTGGTCTCTGCTGTCTGGAAAATGCAGCAGCTCTCGTGCTTGGTGTGGCAGACTGAGTCATCCGGACCAGTCATTCAGCTCTTTACTCACCTCATATATGTGCCCTTTGCTCCATGACTTCTCAGCCCTGGGCAGTGGATACACTTCCTTACACCTTGATTTTGTCCTCAGTGACTTGCTTTGGCTCCAAAAAGTAGGGGCCAGAGTGGAAGGGTGTAGCTCACGGCCCTCACCTTCCTATCACTGAAGATGATGAAGGAGAAGAAGCAACACTTGCAGTTGGGTACTCTCCCCAGGTTGTACAAGCCCACAGGAATAGAAGCAACAATCACCTACAGTTTTGGTGATGAAGGTCCAGCAGGATCAAGAATGCTATTGGACCAATAGCACCAAGAAGAATGCCCAACTGAATCCAGTCTGGGACAGCCAATTCACTGCTCACTCAGAGAGTCACAAGACACAGGTTGTATGTAATGCAATGCTGCTGCTGCTTTGCAAGAATTGAGACTGAATCTGAGGCCCAGGAAGTGGGGTTTCCTGGCTTGAGCAGTCATGTTTAACAGCGAGGGAACAGATGTAGGCACATCACCTGTGAAGGAGCACAGCTGATAACTATAGAGACAGTTCTCAGAGAAAGAGGGACTCTTCACCGACCAAAAGAGGCAAAATGAAGCCGTAGTCAGTATTGTCCCCTGACAGCTTCCCTTTTACCGCTACTAGAACACAGAAAACAAGAATCCCTCCGGAACCACAGATGTGGAAAGAAGGCATGTGGAATCAGTAGCCATTTTTTTTTTTTTTCTGTAGTAATTTCAAAGCAGCTTTCCTTCCAGGCTTTACTGGTACTTATGATCATGTCTCCCAAGATCACACGGGCTTCTTAAAGCAGCAGCTTACAAATGGATAAATAAAAAATAAGGAAATGGTTCTCTGTTATTAAAGACAAATAACCTAATTTTGTTAGTGGGTTGTGTCAAGGTCAGCCTTATTCTCCGGAATACCAGCAAATATTACCATTCATGAAATTTAATTGGTTACTTGATGTCTACGGAAGCTCAACTGCTTCCCAGTCCATGACTCATGGGGTCAAAAGTCCTCAAGCATTTTCATGTCACAGCTCCCATCCGGTATGGCAGCCGTTCCAAGAACAGCTCTGTTGATCCTTCTCCTGTGTGGGGTAATTCACAATTTACGTTCCATTTGTTGTCTTATTTTTCTCCCCCTGATTTCAAGTCAGTTGACTTTTGGGGGAACACAATGCGATCTCTCACTGCTCAATATTTATGTGTATTTGAGGAAGGCCTGGGTAGAGACAACACAGCTTGTCACTGGGCGGGGGGGATCTCCTTATTGTAATGAATGAGTCAAGACCTCTGAGCTCTGTGCATCTGCTGCTGGGCATGGAACTGGGAATCATGGGCTCATTTACCTACTAGAATGTGAAGATCCCCCAGGGACTCAAAACAAATGGACATACCACTCCTTCTTATCATTCTTCAGTTCAGTAAATGCTCACTGGGTGGCCACCATGTAGGAGACTCTAGGGCAGGGAATGCATACAGTGTAAATATGAAAAATATAGATTGGGTCTTTAAGGAGTCTGAATAACATAGACTTGAACTTCCTGGAGTCTGCATACTTATGGGAGGGAAACAAGAAGGGGACAGATGCATCTTGCTTTTTGAAAAGCATGTTGTAGGACAAACACATGCCCTGACATTAGTAACGGCTGAGAAAGGAGTACCTTCTGTCCTGGGGAGGGGTGAGGTTGGCCCCTTGAGATGAAGACATTTGAAGTGAGGTAGAAGGAATGAGAATGAACAACTATGTGAAATGGGCCAAGATCTTCCCCCTATAGGTGAATGAGTGGAAGATCCTTAGCACACGGAGAAAGCTCTACCTTCTCAAGGACCCGAAAAGAGGTCAGTATGAATACAGGGTAGAAGAGGAGATGAAGTGCACAGGGCCATATTGGAGAAGCAGGAGATGGAGGATTCCAGTGAGATCTCTGAAGCGTTCCTCAAACAGAAAGAGAAACCACTGAGATTGATTAAAAAAAAAAAGAAGAGAGAGCTTGGCATAAATGTATAATTTATGAAGATTTGTCCAGATGCCATAAGGAAAATGGACAGAAGAACACAGCCATGAAAGGAAGAAAGAATGGTGGCTTTGGAGGAGGGGTGTCAGGGAGAAAAGAGAGACAGAAAGAGGGAGGAAGAGGGAGAGAGTATAGTGGGCAGGTGTCTGTGGAGGTGCAGACAGAATGGTGTGTTCTGAGTTAACAGTGCGTTATGGACACCATGACCCAAGCAAGCCCTCTGAAGTACACGTACACAGTGCAGGTGAGATCTTTAGTGGTTGTTTTCCTCAGGATAAGACATGGAAGAAAAAGCCTAGGATTAAGAAAGTATTAAAGCTGAAGGCATTCATTAGAGCTTTAAATTTGAATTAATGTCCTGCTTAGTTACTTACTGGATATGGATCTGAATGGTCAAATGTGCATTCCCAAATGCAATAACTTAATTTCTCTCTCTGCAAGGAATGGCCACCCAGAAAGCGGCATGATGTCAAAATGAAAGCACAGTCACCCACCATTTCCAGAATATGATTTCCTTCTAGGACACATGTTTTTCTAAGCCATGTATCTCCCCCGAGACAACTAAGATGAGTCTGAGTGATTTTCTGCACAATTCAGCCAAAAAAATTTATTTATTGTGCAAACTCAAATGATGTCCATTCTAACTGAAATCCCCACTCAGAGGCTCATAGGCCTATAGTGTATTCTAAGGTGTTTAAGAAAACAATGAGAAACACTACAAGTGAATGCCATGAGCAAGTGACTCTAAAGTACGTTAAGGTATATCCCAGCAATGGAACACACCAGAGCAAGGGACGGGAGGGTGCACTCACATACATGGCCAGGGAAAGAGGCGTAGGATGTCTGTGCAGTTGAAACAGCACAAAAGAAAAGCATAATCTACATTTTTTTCAAGTACACACACACACACACACACACACACACACACACACACAGATTTCTAATATGGAGAACAGTGTCAGTGAAGGTGCTCTAAGCAGTAAATAACTTCCAGGTGGTTGACTTCTCACCCAAACCCCAATCTCATGGTCTCTTACTATAGGTAGGAAGTATTTTTCTTTTCACTGATGGACATATTTTGCTTATCTGAGTAGGAAAACAAAATTAGGAGAGATGTTTTTATTTCCTTAACAAGAATTGTTACTGGAACTGTGCCATGCTTTAGGTATTTCCTGGGTGAGACTCTGAAGATGGCTAATATGTAGGGGTTATTTTTTTGCGTTATAATATCCACTGGAAGAACACTCAAAGGAAGACAAGAGTGCTCACTGGCTTGGGGTGAGAGTATGGTACCTGCATCCAACAGGTAGGGGCAAGTGAGACAGGATTTTATTAGGCAGAATTGGAAACTTGCTACTGTGTGTAATGGGCAGTTCAGTGTGGCTTAAGGAGATCTGTTTGAGTATGAAGTTGACAAGGACTGAGTTGTGACTGCTAATCCTGATATGTCAGTTTCACGGGCTTAAGAAACACCTAGCAGATTACCAAAGCATGTTCTTGGCCATGTCCTTGTGGATCGTGGAGCTGTGGCCTTTGACTACATATTTTCCCTCCCTTGTTCTCTATTTCTCTACCCTGCTTTCTGCCCACCATGACCAAACAGCTTAAATCTGAAATGCCTTTCTGCTGTGACGGTTCTGCCTTGGAGCCAGGCAACTACAGATTAAATCCCTCCAAACTGTGAGATAAATTAAATGTCTTCTATTTTAAATTGTGGGTGTCAGATATTGTGTCTCAGCAGTGGGAAAGCTGACTAAGTCAGTGTTCCTCTTGGATGTGCACAGCTGCTTCCTTTGGGTGGGACACGGTTCTTTTGGAGGGCGCAATGTGTGCTGATACTTCCTCACCATTTTCCCTCAAGGGTCGTGGCACTCCTGACCGGTCAAGAGTCAACAGGAAGCAAAAACATTAGTGAGAGTGTATGGAGAGAAATTAGCTCTGGAAGCGTGGGTGGACAGCTTGCAGCTGAGGAGGCCTGTGGTAAGACTTGCCTCATTAGCCTGAGGTTAGACAGTTCAGAAAATCATCAGGAACTGTAGAATTACTGACTCTACAATTCCACTCAGACTCGATGAGGGTCTTACCTTCAAGCGAGCAAGATTTGTTAAAAAAGTGTGGAAAATGGGATGTTAACTAAAGCACCCGCATTTGTCTTTTGGCCTTTTCAGTGTTAGGGTGGGTGTTTCAGGTGGATCTCCATCTAGTATTCGCTAAG
The DNA here is from genome assembly GCA_004027595.1 of Dinomys branickii. Classification (NCBI taxonomy): domain Eukaryota; kingdom Metazoa; phylum Chordata; class Mammalia; order Rodentia; family Dinomyidae; genus Dinomys; species Dinomys branickii. The sequence continues at coordinate 86,290 of PVLD010005756.1, forward strand.
GAAATGTAGGTTTGCTCGATACAGCCATAACTACATGAACAAAACCAAGTGTCTATCCCAAATCTCACAAGGAATTCTCAAGCAAAGTCCAATCTTATGGTCAAAGTGTCATACTTATACATCATAATATTTACCATCTTAGTGTATTTGGACTATAACAAAATACAACAGACTAGTTGTCTTGTTCATTAACAAATTTATTTCTCACTGTTCTGAAGGCTAGAAATTCAAGTTCCAGGTGCTGGTACATATGGTGCCTGGTACAGGACATATCCTCACAGACAACCCAACAGTCTCTGTGCTCCTCCACACCTGTGGCAAGGATCTCTACAGCTACCTTTTAAAGGGCATTGATACTATTTATGAAGGCTCTGTCCCCAAAGCTAATCACCTCCCTAAGAGTCCCACCTCCAAATACCACCAATTTTGGGTTCAGGATTGCAATATGCGATCTCTGGGGAGGGGGATAAATCTTCAGATGATAGCAATTATCATGCTAACTTTATTTTAAGGAAGACTTCAATTAATCTCCATTCTTAATGAAGAATGGGAGGGATGAATCACTGTCAGGGATGGCACCAGATCCCTCATATGCTTTGTAATTTTAGGGATCATTTTCTATGTGTGTTTTCCATATGGTGCACTGACTGATGAAGGTTTAACCTGAGGGAAGATCTCATTGTATGGTAGCACTTGCAATGATTTGTGGTACTTTCATGCACCTTACTTGACAAATTGATGCTTGACTGTTCTCATGAAAAGTGACCTCATCAAAGAACACATAGATCATTTGAATAGTACTGATAAATGTTTTAATTTTTGAGTTCATTGTTAGCGTCATAGGTTGTACTTTTAGTTTGCTTCCCAGTCTTCATTGTTTGTTACAGATATTCTTTTGTTCATACCAAACATTACATCATTTTGAAAATAAAGCATGTAGGCTTCTCTTGTATTGAAGCAAACATGCATAAAAATACCATTTGAAGTCTATGAAATCAAGAGACTGAAATAAAAGGAAAATGCTGGAAACATCTAGTAAGAATCATGCTATGACTTTGGCTATTCATATGGAATTTGGATAGTTATGCACTTTCTAAATCCAAATGTTTCAACTATTTAATTTTCTCTTCTATGGTTTGTATATCACAAGAAAAACTGCAAGCTTTCTAATATCCCTGTGAACAGCAGCTTAATTAAAAAGGGAGGAATTTGCAAAAACATAGGCTATGTGTCTCAGAGCTAATTGAAATAGCTACAAAGGCCTCAAAAAGACAAGTTCAATATCATGCAAATACCAGCAGGGCTGGCATTTCAGTGTTCTCCACTACCCTCCTTGTCTGTCTGATTAAAATTTCACTTGGCCTTTCTGTCCATAATAAAAGAAAGCTATTTGTGCCCAGAGCTGTTCGGCAGACAGAAGATGCATGTTAAATTTCAGCAGAGTTATTGAGTCTGTGGATGGTTGGGCTGCCACACGGTGGAGAACACCACTTCAGCCTCTCTGCAGGGTGGAGTCAATGGGGTCAATGAGGATGTGGGCAGGAGTCTCTTCCAGAGAGAGGCAGTGATGTTCAAAATGATGAATACACCCCTCTCTTTTCTCTTCTTAAAAAATCACAGGGTGCACTGTCTCACATGGCACTCAACAAAGAGCCCTTTTATGAGCAGTTAGGATTCTAGTGCAGTTGTCATTAAGAGTTTGCTTGGGGCACCTGGGAAGATCGGGAATAGGGTTCCAGGTGCATCGTTTCCAGGTGTGTGTGTGTGTGCATGTCTAAGCGTGAGGACTGGAAGGTACAGCGCCCATGCACCATTTCTACTCCTCCTGCCAATAACAGAGCTGTCATAACGACTATTTTACATATTAATGAATATTTAAATATAGCTAACATTTACTGATCTCACACAATGCCCAGGTTCAGCTATCAGCCTGTTATTTAATTAACTATAGTTTTATTCTCAATTTTCAATGAGACAAGAGAGGCTTAGAGAGACTGAGTACTGGATCGCATTTGTATGAGTGATGGATACACTCTGCAGCAGTCAAAACAGCGAGGTCTACAGGTTGTATGTTGCCCAAGCTGCCTAATCTGATTTTACAGTTATTTAAACTCAGAAAACTAGCTTTTCCAAAGAATTTAAAATTGAGTGGTTCACAAACTAGGGAATTCTAATCTCAGCACTGCTATAGCTGATCCTAATCAATATATATATATAACAACTCCTCCCTGTATCGGCCTGGATTTATTCCACATAGAGTAAAGGTAAGGGTGTTCATCTCTTCACAGCCGTACAGGCTACCAATCCAGCCAGCCAGACATATTTCCATCCTTCTAGCTTTTTTATTATTACCACATGTTTGTGATATATAATAGTTATAATTGTTTGGGGAAATATATCACTGTACATAGCAAGTCTTTTTTCCTTTTGTGACACAGGGTAAAGCAAGTCAGGCTTTCTGTTTGGCCAAGGGATGACGGAAGGCATGAGAGAGACATAATCCCGGCATTCCACATGCTCTCATCGTAACAGAGACCATGTCCTCAGCAGTAAGTGCTCTGCGTCATGGAATCACGGAAGACATTTTACTCCAGCTTTCTAAATTTGTCATTTCTAAGTGCTCGTCAGTGAACTGCCAATCTATTTTAAATAAAAAGGCAAACACACAGGACTGCATTACAGTAGCGGATGAGCTATCACAGTTCATAGAAAGTAAATTAGGGACACAAGAAAGCAACATCCCATGGTGTTGGGAAAGGAGCTAAGGGAGTCCAGGCAGGCTTCAGGGAAGAGACACTAAGTTTGCCAAGCGTTAAAAGATGGTCTGATGTTTCAAAGCACCAAAGGTTCCTATTTTAAGGTGCCATCCTGGTCCTATCCTAAGGCTAACACACACACGGAGGGCTTGAAGTGATGCAGAAATCAAGACAGAGAGCCCAGACGAATCCCCAAACAAATCAGAGATTTGTTGGAAGATGCGACAAAACAAGATTAAAACCCTCTGGGGTTTCTGGTCTCCTCTGTTACTGTATGTTTTAGTATCCAACATCAAAGCCTGGGCCTTTTTCTGTAGTTTAATTCCACCGCAGAGCAGAAAACCCTTAACTATCCCATTGTTTGTAAAACAGATTCTAAGGAGCCCCGGTGGGAAGTTAGAACTGTCTAACAACTTCTTTTTTTCCTCAGAAATAATGAGAAAAAAATGGCTAACATACTCAGTAATGTGTGAACTAGTTCAGTCATTAAATATCATGAATTGTAAAAAAGGAATCTGTGGTTATCTCTCATTCCTGTGAAGGGTGGAATGTGGAAGGGCCGGGCAATCTGATTGCCAACAAGTTTCCCTTTCTACTCTGGGGACAAGGTCTCCCAGCTTCCTTCGCAGTTAGGTGCAGCCAGGTGATTTCCAGACATTGGAATGGCAGTGGAGGGGCTGACTATTATCACACAGATTTTGTCCCAGGTGATTCTACCTGATCCTAGTAACCATCAAGGCAGAGTCACAGATGGAATTAAGACAACAAAGGCCACCACTGGGACAGGATAAATGAAATCCATGGGCACTTAAGCCTGTTATTCTGGAAAAGCATAATTTGTGTATATTTCTGAGATAGTCACGGACTTGAAAACTGCTTCTGCTAAACACACACACACACAAAGCAAAACAACAAAACAAACCACACTGGCTCTTCCTTTAGGCCTAGAGATACCCAGTGGATATCTAAAAGTAGAACAAAACTGGACCTTCATTTTCGTACTGTCCTCTTTATCACTTTAAAATTTTGCATCAGTTCTGTACATAGGCATGTTAAACATTGGGTGTATCTGCTTCTGAAGATTTTATCACTTTAAATAAAGCAAGTCCAATCTCTTTTCCTGCTCTGATTAGGCAGAACTAAAGAGTCCTTGCCTACAGCAAGGCTATCTTTGGACTTTGAAGAATAAAAAGGTACAGAGCAAGGTCTCTCGCAGTAGGCTGTTTGTGGACTTAGTTGCCACTGCTTCTTAGTGGAGCCATCTTTCCATGCCAGGCTGGTGTTGGGGCCATCATTGCATCATGGGTTGGTCTAATGAAGTAACTGATCTAAAGGAACTTTGATTTGGAGATGGCCAAGCCACTGTCATGAGAAGAAAGCCTGAGAGTGCGATTCTTGGTTTTCCAACTCACATGCAAATGAGTCTTGCTAAGACTTGCAGAGCAAGCGCAGAGGATTTCTCACCTGTTTAGGATTTTTTTGAAATTTTCCAGCTTTTTTATTATTACATTTGCAGAACATTATGTTTGCAATCCTTATGTGGGATTGATACATGCATATAACACATTTTAATTCCTTTTTCCCCTCATCTCCTTTCCCTCCCCTTTCCACCTCCCTATATCTCTTGATCTCCTGTCTCCTTTCAGAAGATCTATCCTACTTCCTGGCATCTATTTTTACTTTATTTGGGTTTCACCTATAAGAGACACTGCAATATTTAAGCATATGCATTTGATTTATTTCACTTAACATTATGGTTTCATGGTGCATCCAGTTTCTTACAGGTGGCTCAAGTTCATATTTATGAAGAATAGTGTTCTGCTGTACATATTTTCTTTACCCACTCCTCTGTTGATAGACATGTACATTACTTCCAAAATGTAGCTATTACAAATTGTGCTGGTGTAAACAAGGGCATGCATGTATCACTGTACTATGATGTCTTTCTCTTTTTCAGGAAGATATCTAGAAAGAGAATGTCTGGGTCAAATGGAATTTCTAATTTTAGTTTTTCAAGAAATCTGCATGCTGCTTTTCCATAGTTGTACTGCTTCACATTCCCACCAGCACTGTAGAAGGTTCTTTTTCCTCACAGCCTTGCCAGCATTTGTTATTATTCTATTTCTTGATGATGGCCATTCTTTTTGAGTAAGGGGGAATCTCAGTGTTTTAATTTGCATTTCTCTAATGGCTAGTAATATTGAACATTTCTCCATGTATTTATTGACCATTTGTTCTTCTTCCATGGAAAGTCTATTCATTTCACTCGTCCAATTTTTTGATTGGGTCTTTTATTGTACTGCAATATTATCATGAATTTTAACAGTGAGGGACAGTATTGTGTCTCCCTTATTTTGCAATCCCAAACACACAACATCTCCAAGTTTCAGCAAACATTCTTTAAAGAACAAGTTACCTCCTATGCTTTTCATGTTCATTAATTAATTCACTCAACAGAGACCTCCACACTAATTTGCTCCATACAGGCAGTGGCCTGGGCTTTTACTCTTTGCTCCCATATATATTTCCTCACAAGAGCCCAAGAGATCTTATCAAAATATTTACTAGGGATTCAGGGATATAGCTCAGTGGTACAGTGCCTGCTTGACAAGTGCAAGGTCCTGAGTTCAATTACTGTTTATATCTATCATCTATCTATCTATATCTATCTCATAAGCCTAACCCTTTGGACTCTTCCAATGGCTTCTGAATGTATGTAGGATATTTCCCAAATTCCCTGAGCTCCCAGGCTGACTTCTCCAGCTGATACCCGCATCACTCTCCCTCTTCCAGTGGAGTCCCAACGTAACCATCTGTAGGGTCACTGAACTTGCCAAGTTTCTTCTCTCCTCCAGAGGTCTCTACTATCTGAACTTCCCCTTCCATTTTCCTCCTGCCCCTTCTTACACACCCACCCTTTTCTACATGGGTCCTTCACAGATAGCTCCCTTGAACCTTCCACCCAAAGCAGGTCTCTCTATGATAGTATCCCAAGCTTGAGGTGCTTTTCTTTCAACATGCTAACATCAGGGTCCATCAACAGCAAACAGACAACAACCATTGTTAGTTTCCTATCACCTTGTCTGAAATTATGTATTGTTTTTATGTTGTTTCATTTACGTCTCTGTGTTTGTTAATAATATATGTTGGTTCTCCAATCTTTACAATAAAAATACTTTAAAAACAATAAATGTATATTAAGCACCCACTTTATTCAGAGAGTTCATGATGAAACACAAGGAAGACAAAAATCCCTGCCTTGATAACATGTGACTTCTAGAGAGAGAGAGAGACAGGCAACATCTGTGTAAATAAGCAAGATACTGAAAGATTTATAAGTGCAACAAAGAAAGTAATCAGGGTGACTGGTAAGGAGTAACGGGGGAGGAGCCTATTCTACACTGTGTATCAAGGCAAGACTCTTTGAGAAGGCAGCAGTTAAAATTAGTCTTGTAGAATGAATAGGACACACCTACATCAGACAGCTTTCCATCACTAGGACAAAATAGCTGACATACACAATTTAAAGAGGATAGGTTTAATTTGGCTCATGATTTCTAAAGGTTTAGTCCAAAGTCAGCTGACTCCAAGGCAGAAATATCATGGCAGAAGGGCATGGAAAAGGAAAGCTGCTCACCTCATGGCAGCCAGCAAGCAGAGAAGCCAAGAGCACCAGAGAGAGGAAGGAGCTGGGAACAGAATATACCCTTTAAAAGTACTACCCCAGTGGGCTGAGCACGGTGGCACCGGACTGTAATCCCAGCACTTGAGAAGGTGAGGCAAGAGGATTGCTGTGAGTTTTAGGCCAGCTTTGACTACAAAGCGAGTTCAAAGCCAGCCTGAACTGCATGGTGAAGCCCTGTCTCAAAAAGACAAAAAAAAAAAAAAAAAAAAAAAAGCACAAACCCAGTGACCCACTTCCTTCATCTGTGCACTTCTGCCAAATATTTCATTCAGCTAAACTCATCAGTGGGTTTATTCATTGATGAGATTAGCATCCTTATGACCCAATTAGGTCTCTAGTCTGCACCGCTAATCACTGTTGCATTGGAAATCAAAGTATATGTGTCTCTGGAGGACACTTCATATTTAAATCATAGCATCAGCCACCGGAAAAGACTTCTAGGGAGACAGGGGTGAGTACAATGGTCTTCAGGTAGAAAAGGTCTAGAAATATTTAAATAAGAGACAAGAGGCCAGCATAGCTGGGTGTTGGCTGCTTAAGGAATTAGCAGTCATCAGAGGCCTAGGAAGTGGGAAGGAATCACAGGAGCGTATGTGTAACTGCATTTCTGCCTTACCAGGAGAATGAAAGCCCCAGGAACTCAAGGATACCAACTTGTTTGTCAGTCCAGAGTCAGTTTCAGGCACGGGCTTTGACATCTACTGGGGCCTCTATTAAATGAATAAGTGAAAAAATGCAGCATCTGGGCTGCTCATTCATGCTGACATTCAGAAATGAACTGTGGCTGCTCAGGGCAGATCAGGGCAGTTACAGAAAGCTACAATGACAGAAAAGGGCAAATGGAGAGATTTAGTTTAGTTAGGAAAGTAATTACTTATTTGCACTTGTAACGAAGGAGGAAGAAACAAAGACGTAAATGACGCAGGAATCTCCAGTTTCTGTCTGCCATTGCTGTAAGTATCCCAACCTTGGAGACCCAGGACACTCACACTGAGCAAGAGGCACACAATTAGGCAGCATCTCAAGTTGATACCCAATGGACCTTGCATTTCATTGCAGCCAACTACTGCTGGGTTTTGGCACCATTTTCACTGCAAATATGAGTAATGGAGACCCCTTAGTCACTATTAAGTAGCAATCTGGGGAAATCATCCACTTCCAATAATCCATTTCTCTAATTTAGCACACTCTGAAACCACGTAACGAATAATACTGATGCCAACTCTCCAGTAATGACATATGACATATGCCTGCAATTGCTCTTTTCAAGATAAATCCCACTGTGTTGGTGCCATCAGAAACTCCTGCCTATTTATTCACTGGGGCTCCTCGCACACTACAGTAGATTCATTTCTGGAGATGAATTAAGGATCAAAGTTGAATCCCTATCAGGAAAAAGTTTCATCCTCAAATATTAAATAGCATTAAGTTTTGTCTACAAATGGCTGATTAATATGCAATTATATTCTTAAGTGCAGGCTGTCAATTAATTCCAGCGTGCCTTATTTAATTAGTGGTACCATTCAGTATATTCCCATTAGCAACATCTTCCCGCTTTTGCAACAGCAGTTTTATTCCACCTCCTTAGAGAGAACTTTTGGCTCTCTTTTAAAAGTAAGACTTTGCTTTTTCTGTTCTTTTCACTGCATAAATAATACTCCCCCTGCATTCACAGCTGGGGGTGACTATAAAAATTCCCCAAGGGCTGGGTCCCGGTCTTACCACCATTTTTTTTTCCTCCCAGAGATGTGGAAATGGAATGAATCATTGCCCACCAGTTCTTCTCAAATGCAGAGTACTTATGGAGGTAAAGCTATGAATAATGGAATCGGGCTTCAGGTTGCCATCTTTGTACTAGAAACTACTTACAGTTCTTCTGTTTCAAGACATTCTGACTATTCTGACTGTTGGTGGGAAATAATTTCCTTGAGTTACTCAAATAATTATGTTAAAAATTGCTCTTCTACAGGTATAATGATCAGAGGGAAAATCCCTTGTATTTGAGAAGGGAAATACATTAGGCTAAGTAACTAACATGCAGTGGCCATGTGGTAGAGGGTTTACAGAGGTAGCATGTAGCTCACATTTGTTTCAAAGTATTTCCAGTTTATGTTTAGACAACATATTCAGACAAATATGTAAGCCCAGCAAGATCTGGAGAGTACATATCATCTAGCATGACAACGGGAAAAACAATGAATTCATGAAGAGGAAATTTCTGTCTCTCTACACCTTGAAACACAAACCTGGAGTAAGTTAAGAATATAGTTAAAATTAGACCAAGTTGAACTAAGGTTTACGGTAAGGCTAAACTCATCCTTTCTCATCTTCCCCATCACTTGTGGTAAGGAAATTATAATAAAAAATTCACGCACATATAGCGAACCTTAATGAGAGTCGAGTGTTACTGATCTGCCTAGACCTAACTTAGATGGAGAAGTTTATGCACAGGACAAAGAATGAGGCAAATTGGGGAAAAGTTACATGTAAATCAAAAAGCTACATGTTGCCTACATTTAGAGACTATCTTAGGTACTGCAATTAAATAGAAAATCCATGGATCCTACAGATATACCACCTAAACAGTTGAATCCATTTTCTAGAGAGTCAGTCCAGCAATCATGTAGTAAGAACCCACGCTGAAGGCTATCACGACTGATCCGGTTGTACTGAAGTCATAGCAATTTTCTTCCCTGAAAACATCACAATGGAGGACTTCAGCCTATGAAACTGACTAGGAAGGGTGGGAACTAGCACAGAGCAGTGGTTCAACCTTGGCACTGCTGGCATTTCACATCAGTAAAGTCTTTCACTGGGTACTGCTCTGTCCAGGGTTTTCTACAACATCCCTGGCTTCCACCCAGGACATGAGAGTAGTACCCTGCCCACCCTATCATAGGGCAAACCAGAATGCTTCCAGCCATTGTTAAATGAACTCTACAGGAACAAGGCGGTCTTAGCAGGTATAGAAGATGGCTTCATGTTACTTAATTTTCTAAGTTGTTCCTCCTAGTATACATGGCATTTTTTTTTCATGGATCTATTATAACTTCTTTGTTACTTGTGGAAATTCAAATATAAAGAGGGAAAAAGGTGAAAAAAATCCCCTTATGAACCCTAATTCCAGTAAATGAAGAAAAAATGCATTTACATTGTTTCATGATCATGCCAATATTGGCTTTCATGTAACAAATAGACCTTAAAGCCTCTCTATTTACTATGCCTACAATGACTTTGTTCCATCTAGTGGTTGAACAGTATCTCACTGTATATGAATACACTGAGTATGGCCTTTATATTTTATTTTATGAACATGTACATGTTTGTGTGCACACAGTGATTCTACATGCCTACCTATTCTTGCTCCCTTACATACACATTTATTAAAACAAAATTCCCAAAAGTGGAACCTCTCCCATTCTTATCCCCGTTGAAGCACTTATATTTTTCTGACTGCACTTAATTAACTTTTTTTCCAAATGGTTTCTCTATGTGGGTCATATGGCCCATCTGACCTGTATGTTATCTCCCATTGCTTTGGTTTGGGCAGAGTGCTAGGTCCACCTTCCATTCATTAAACAATTACCTATTGGGAGCCAGCTAGGAGCAGGGGACGGTGAGAGGGTCCATCTGTGAGCTGGTGGCCTTCCTCTTCAAGCCAAATCACTACAGGCTCCTGTCCCACAGCACAAGCACCTTCGCACCTTGTTCACAGGTTCTGTAGAACTGCATTCCTCAGAGCCTTTTATTCACTTTTTCAAGGATCTGCTCTGTGCCAATATCAAATTCTGTACAGGGAGTGGGGAGAATGGGTGAGTAAAAAGCAAACACAGGATCCCTGTGTGACTGAAACCTATGGTGAATGTTTAGATTTTAAAAATTATAGTAAAAGACACATTGCCGTGACTCTTCTTCAAAATGCTCCCCCTCTCTTCAAATACCTGCATTCTATTGCTCTTGCCCCTTTGAGACACTTCTGCAAGTCCTCTTCCCTAAGTGTCATTAGTGGTGCTGCTATGACTGCCTCTGTGTCCTCAATCAGTTCACAGTGTTAACCTCTCATGGCCACTTGGACTTGCAAGAGCCAGAAGTTGCACAGTGTCCAATCTACAAATAAAGCGGATGTGGGTGCACTACATGTTGATACAAGCCCACCGCTCTACTGGACACTACTTGGCAACAGCATTCACTATATTTTCTACCACACCTTGTAAAGACACTAATGAAAGAGGGCTTCCAGAACTGCTTCAGAGTGGCAGCTGCGATGGGATGCATGTGTTCAAAGTGAGGGGCACTATTTTGAGAGAAATTCCTGGCAATGGGTCTTTTACTGTAATAAATTTTTAACATCTAAACATTCACTGTATGCTTTGGTCATCCCCTTGTATACAGTAGTCAGGAGGCATTAATCAGGGATGCTTACAGATACAAGGACAGTTATACCTGGAATTTATGACTGCAGGAGAGCAGGAGAGTGTTCTAGGAGTGAAGCAGAACAGTTTCATAGCTACCATTCCAAGAGAAAGGGAAGCTGGGCATGGTGGTGCACGCCTGTAATCCCAGGACTCAGGAGCCTGAGACAGGAGGATCGTTGCAAGTTCAAGGCCAGCCTGGGTTACAAAGTGAGCCCATGGCCAGTCTAAAATGCATAGCGAGACCCTGTCTCAAAAAAGACTCAAAACAAAAACAAAAACAAAAACAAAAAAGAGAAAGGGAAGTCTGGCCATGAGCCAAAGGCCAAGAAAGATTAACCATGTATTCAGATTACTAGATATAAGCATGCAAAATTGGTCAAAAAATTTTCTCTCAATGGACCAGTAGGAATCAGCAGTACAACTGTCCTAGCTGTCCTGCGTGTATACATATATATTTTCCTTCCTTCTTTCTTCTGTCTTCCCCGCCATCCCAGTTGTTCCTTCCCTTTAAGCAGTTTCATTCACTTTCACAGTATCTATTGTACCTTTCAGATTTGATTCACTCTTTCAGGTTCTTACACTAGGGAGACAATACAATGTTTACACAGGTGGGTCTGATTTATTTCACTTATGAGTAGTGTCTCTAGTTGTATCCATTTACCTATAATAGCCTCAAGCTTATCTTTTTAATTTTTTTATCCATTGTATAAAAATACCACTTTTTTTTATCCATTCCTCAGTTGACCACTGTTCAATTCCTATCATCTTGTTTAGTGAACTTCTGTACCATTTCTAATATTTTTATTCTTTTGAATATAAAATTTTTCACTGTGTGAAGTAAGGCAGGTGGCAGCAGGTCCAGGTGGGAGGAGTCTATGAAAATGCCTGCGTGGCAGCGAGAAGATGACCCCATGGAGGTCAGAAGAGATCTGGGTGGGAGTGGCGCGCAGGAAGGGTGGTGGCTGGCCAGGCAGGCAGTGTAAGGCAGGGCTGGCAGCCGTAAGCGCTAAGCTTTGCAGGCTAAGATGGATTTGGACTTTATTTTGAAAGCACTGGAGAGCACGGGAGTGACATGGTCACATTCGGGCTTTGAAAAGCTCACCCTGCTGAAGTGTGACGAATAACACAGGGAAGTCACCAGCTGTAACCAGACTGAGGCGCCATCAAATGAGCAAAGTCCTCCTCCCTCCCTGCAAGCACTTCTCGTCCAGTGATAATCCCGGGTCTGATAAGGTGCAGAACATGTTTTTCCATTTCTTCTTTAATGGATTTACTTTCTTCATCTGTGACCACTTGCTTCTGGCCTGCTTTGGAGGTGAGCACTCTTGGCCTTTTGAGATTACACCGAGGACAGCTTTTAGAGAAAATGGGATTAAAGTATAAGCCATTTTTTAGAAAAATTAACCTCCAACCAGGGCATTGATTAATTTTAAAAAATGTAAAGAGAAGAATCCTCTTCAGAAGCACACTATATCTTATAATAACGGATGCTAAATTGGTGGAACTAAAAGACTTAATATGCATGTACATAGAACTCCTCACATTTATCTACTGAATTCTGCCCCCAAACGCTTTCTTCCCAACTAAAAAATTTCCTTTATAGCATGGCTAATCTATTGCAGTGCAATCATATTTTAACCTTATCAAATATCCCCACATATTTCTTCTACCAGCTCAAAAATGGAACATCAGAGATTTAGATTTTATTTGGAAAATTCCTTATTCATCATACGGAAATACTTTCAATTGCATTCGAGGAATTCAATTTAAAACTAATTTATCTTACATTAATGTTTAAATTCATGAGATTCCACATAAAGTCATTCTTGTACTGTAATAAATTCAGAGTAGATATGATAATTATTAAAACAGAAATGAGCGTGAGAAAAATAAATCGCACGGTCTTAGGGTTAGTCTTTCTCTCCTGAGCTCAGTGGATGTCAGCAGAAAGGAAAAGACGAAAGTGAAAAGAAGAAAGAAAAAGCGGAGGGGGGGAAATGCAAAGAGAGGAACAGAGAGCAAGATGGGAAAACAGCACCAGCCATTTGTGGAGCACTGGCTGTGTCCTAGGCGCTATTCTGGATCCTTCTCAGACCTCTGAGTCTCTTGACAACTCAATTACTGTTGAGTGATAATAACAGGGGTTAAGAATCTCTCATCTGAAATGCTTGACACCAGAGGTATTTCAGGTCTCAGATTTTTCCACAGTTTTTGAATATTTGCATATATAAGGAGATGAGGATCTAACTCTGAACTCAAAATGCACGGATGTGCATGTTTCACCCATGCACTCCATAGTATACACATGGCCTGAAGATAACTGTATACAGCATTTTCAACACACCTGCATTTTGACTGTCACATGAGGTCAGGTATGGAATTTCCCATCTGTGATATCATACACACGGTTTAAATATTGACTATTTCCCAAAGACTTTCATGCGGAGGGCTTGATAACTGACACAGTGATGTTCGGAGGAGAGACGGAGAAAAATAAATGGATCATGAGGTCACTGACCTCACCAGTAGATTAATCCATTAATGAGCTCATAGTTGCATGGGCTATTAGAGAGGCCTTATTCGAGACTCGCAGGGAGCGCGCCTTTGAAGAGTGTATCTTATCTTCAGCTTTGCTGTCTCTCTGACTCCTTCACCCACTGCTTCCCGGTGACCATGCGGTGAGCAGATTTCTTCTTCCATATCCTTCTGCCATCATTTTCTGTCTGGCACAGGCCTAAAAGCAATGGAGCTAACTAACCATGGACTGAAATTCCTGAAACTATGAGCCACAGTACACCTTTCCTCTGGTAAGTTATTTTTCTCAGGCATTTTGTTATAGTCACAAAAGGTAACCAACACAATTTTGAATTTCAGTTCCTCAGAGTAGGGATGTTTAACCTGTATTAGCTAATAACTGCTGAGCATGTTTTGAATTATAGACAATTTTCTAAGCTCTTTATGTGCACAGACTTGCTGATTATACAATGCTGTCATGGTGAAAATTATTCCTGAAGCCCTGAGGTGAGAAGTAGGAGACAGGTAGACATAAGAGGGTATGAGTACGATCGCAAGTTGGGACTTGTTCAATGAATGAGCCCAGCTTCAATTCTATCATCTTTAGTACTGTACGATCTGCCCACTCCAAATGTAAAGTGGGTGCAGCACTTTGCAAATATGATGAATCAGACTTCAAGTGGTTAAGCACCCTGTGTCAATAGCCAGAATTTGAATCCAGATTTGCAAGCCGCCCAGGGTCTTGCATCCTGCACCAGAAAGCTCCCCGGGGTAGAACACTGCCTTCTGTGCAAGGATCAAAGCTTCTGGGTAGGACTGCATTTCTGTCTGCATCACTAGGGACTGTGCCTCCCCCAGCTGCCTTAGCTGCCTGCTCTCCAAGGCCCCATGGCATCTGCCGCCTGCACTGATTGCCTCCCCCCATTCCACTCTTCATCCTATGCCCGTCTCTCTTGGTGCTATCGATCCATGGAGGACTCTTGCTTCCTGCAGTGATACTGCGGATACTTACGACTCGCCCACAGATGATGCACAGTGCTAAAAGGAAGAAAAAGAGAGCTCAGAATGGCTTCATATACATAGTCACTTAGACTCTCCATCTCCAAATAGGCTGTTGAAAACGTCAGGTTCATTTGATGTTCCCAGCTTGCTTGTCTTATCGAAGCACTTCATTCTTTTATAATTACTTTGCTTCTATCTTTCCAGGTCATTCTACACACACCCAGTAACCCACGACTATTTCATTAATTACTGAATTTTAATAATATATTTGAAAACATTTAGAATAGTTGTACTCAACAAAGGCACTTTTGTCTACAAAGTTATTTGGCACTATCCAGAGATGGTTTTGGGTAGTATATGTAAAGTGAAGGAGGGTGCAGGTCAGGGATGCTGTTATCTACTAGGAGAGGCTGAGAACCCCAGTCTGAGAGGAGACACTGAAGCCTGTACACTGCCGTTCCTCTGGGGCAGGGACAGAAGGGGCACTCGGCATCGCCTCTAATCATTTCACTGCGGAACCACTGGCAGTTGTTCTTTATTATCTACATCCATTATTTTTGAAGCATCGTTATGAAATGTAAAATGTGTTTATTATTAAGTGTTCTCTTTAAGGAAAAGTTTTTTTTTTTTAAATATTGGACTTTTTAAAATAAAATAAAATAACATCAAATAAAATAATGTCAAATACTGGACTTTTTTAAAAGAAAGGTAAAACCAGCAGGCAGGGTGGGTGCATCTGCTATCCCAGCACTTAGGTGGCTGAGGTAAGAGGATCAAAATTTCAAACCCAGACAGAGCAACTTAGGGGGATCCTATCTCAAAAAGAGGCACAACTAAAAGCACATGTACAGAAAAGACTTTCAAGTTAATAGGTGATAACGAATCTAAAATAAAACCTTCATTGACAGGGAGCAGGCTAGTTTCCTTTTTTGCAGTATTGTAACCGTACAAGGACAACATTAACTTACAAATTTTCAATGAAAATTTTATAAGGATTATTTAAAAAGAGAGGAAATATATTTAACATATTGACTATGAAATTAAAACCCTCAATTTACTACACATTGCTATTTGCTATTTAAAGTGATATCACCTTTCGAGTTGGTGAGATAACCGCTCATACTGTTCAAACTTCTCTAAATGATTATATTACCATAAGATGCACAATGTAGTGAAAGATTTAAAAATACAGGCGGACAAGCAGTCTACACTGTCATTCACACAGCCAGCTCCTACTCCTGCTTTTAAGGGCCAGATCCTATGCCACCTCATCCAGGATGCTGCCTGCACCCGGGTTTTGTGAGGAGCAGCTCCAAAGTATTCCTTCCTGAAGTGTCCTGGGATTCCTTCATCCGCAGTTAGCAGCACAAAGATTTGTATTTATCTGATTACCTAAGTGCCCAGAGGGTCTCTGCTATGATTACCTGTCTGATTGGCTGTGGAGGTCCCTAAAGGCAGGACTTCCCAGAACTTATCTTTGTATCTGCAGCAACTACAGCAAGGGCTGACATTTTATATTTATTCAAAATGGGAATCAAGGATGGAAGTGTAGCTTAGTGGTTGATCTCAGGCTCAAAATATCCTGGGCTCAATCCCCAGCACCCTATTTAAAAATATCGATCGAATAGCAAAATAATTGAAACAATAACAGAAACAGGAGACTGAAAACAGTACTTTCTAAGGCACCTAAGGAATCAAGAACAGGGAAATTCAGAAGCATGGGAGGAAGGAAGAGTGACCCTGTCGAGGGCTTGGAGAACAGCACACTCCCTTTTAAGCAGTTTGAGATGGCTGAAGAGAACAGGACACCCAAGTAGCTAAGAAAGAACACAGGCCCCTGATCCTCTTGGGGCAAATGTTGCCCCTTCTCCTAACAGTTGGTAGACTGGTAAAATGACTATTCCTCTTCGATGCTCAGTTCCCCACCTGTAAAATGGAAATAACAGCAATGTTGGATCCACATTGACAATGAGCATGAAATTAGAATACTTAAAACGAGCAAAATGTCTACATGTTGAGTAGCTGTTAGAGATCATTGTCTTGCTTACGAATTCTAATGCTTACCACAACTGTTCCAAACAGCAGAAGCACACATTAATACAAACTCTTGACCCTATGTGGCTTACCTTGCCAGGCATTGTAAGACACAGAAAGATCTAAGATTTGCTGTTACTCTCAATAGGCATAACCTGGTTGCAGAGTCAGATCAGATTCATTCAGTCCTGTGTATTTTTTCCTAACCCCTCTCTCATCTCTGAAGCCTGAGTAGCGAAATAAAGCAGAGCGTGGACCTTTAAAAACACATCATAATGCACAAGTGTGAATTAGCATGGGGTTGTCTAACCTCATACCTTATGAGCAGCTTCATCTGCCATAACTTAGATTGTGATGGGAAATAAAATGCAGGCACAGAGAAGAGCTCACTGTGCACCGTAAGACATGTTTTATCTCCAGCCACGGAGTGGAATTGCATTCCCGTTGAGACATCCAGATTGATGCCTGCATTTTATTTATAACCCTTTCTCTGAAAGTTCCTCCAAGTTACAAGTTAGCAATGAAAGTTTGCAGTAGCTTTTAAAAGGCCTGCTGGCGTCTTCCCTGACAGCCAAATTCTTGCAAGTGACAGTAACAGACCACAGCATGGCTGAGAGTCAACAGGCACTGAAGAATGTGCATGTCCAAGCAAGAATAATGGTGATGAAATGGGAAAGGCAGCAAGTAGGACTAGTGAGTGTGGATGCTCAGGGAAAGCCTGATGTTCCAGCATTTCACACTGTCACCCACACATCCATCCTTCTCTCATTCAGCATCACCTGGGCTTGTGCAGAAGAGAGCTTCCTTGTTCTTCTATTCTTCCTCAGCATAGCTCCACTAGTGAGTGGGAAAAACCACACACACACACACACACACACACACACACACACACACAAACATGCACACCCCAGCTGGCAGTGCCCTCCACTGGATGACCCCTTCACAACTTCATAGGTCTATGGTATCCTATGTGGCCATGGAGAAGGTATGTTAGCCTAGAATCCTAAAAGGCAGAGGCAAGCAAATAAGAAACTAAAGATATAAAAACAAAACAAAAACAGGCAGGTAGTTCTTCAGAGGGTTAAACATGGTGGTGCTGTATGAAATACAAGTTCCACTCCTAAATATATATACATATATATATACATATATATGTATATATCCAATAGATTTGAAAATAGGGACTCAAATACATACATGTACAATAATTTTAATAGCAGCACTGTTCAGAATAGCTAGAAAATGAAAACAACCCAAATGTTCAGCACAGGATGACTAGATTAACAAAGTGCAATCTATTCTTACAAAGGATTATTTAATCATATTAAGGAATGAAGTACTGATACACATTATGAGTGAATGAATGAATTTTGAAAGCATGACGCTAATTGAAAGAAGTCAGATAAAAGACAATACGTTGCATAAATCCACTGAGGTAAAATATCTGGAATCAGCAAATCCATAGACAGAAAGCAGATACTAGTCATTGTGACGGGCTGAGAAGGGGACAGGGAAAGTATTTACTTAATGGGTACTTACTTTTGGGTTAATGAAAGTGTTGTAGAGCAAGATCCAGTATTTTCACAACATCGTGAATATACTATGTGTCAGTTCACAATAGGCTTAGTCTATACTAGATAATATTCATGTCTATGCATTTTTAAAAAGGAAAAATAAATTAAAAGTATAGAGTAGTAGTCAATTTCTGAGAGAAAGCAGGATAAGAAAGCAAAACACAACCCCGAGCAAGAAGAGAAATACAAGAGCCAATGACATGACCAGTGTTAGATGTCAAGAGACACCAGGTCTTAAGCAGCTTCATGGCAGAGTTCACAAAGAAGCTTCTATTCAAGTTTAAGAGCAACTCCAAGCTAAGAGGTCATCAGTACAGCCAGATGGACCAGGCAATGAAGCTCAGCGCCACTGCTTTAGAACCAGGTAGTCACATTCATGAGCCATTTCCACACTTCTGGGAAATAAGAATATTCTTTGTAGAGTTGTTTCAATAATTAAATGAACATGAAACTCCTTATAAATCACTGGGCATAACACACAATAAAGACTTAATAACACAATTTTAATATAATTTGCTCATTGTACACAGAATGTACAGTTAAAGCTGCTAAGGATAGAAAACATTGTGATTCAAAAACATTTATTTTCTACACTGGTTATTTAGAAGGCCCAGTGATCCATAACCCTGTGCTTATCCACAGCTTCCTTAATTATTAGTTGTCTCGAACTTACCATCTGCTGCTGCATCCCATGAATGGGTCCAACTTATTCTAAGAATGACAGTGGACTGAAGTTTTAACAATCTCATCCACCCATGAGACACTCAAGAGAGTATTTGATGAGGCAAAGAATTGAAAATGCCAGAGGACAGCATCATCCCTACAAAACCATTCCCCCTCATATGAGGAGTTCTTTCAGATTTTCCTGAGAAAGCACTTCACTGTAGAAAGTTATATTAGAATCAGAGGGCTGAACTCAAATGCCGAACTTTTTGGAACATAGTCATGTACATAAAAAAGTTCCCTTCTTTGAAATCAATGTGCATGCATATTATACTATACACCTTTGGTTCCTAAAACTTTATCTTTTACAATTTGATGATGGAAGTGTATTTATTTACTATAACCCAATATATTTAGTTATTTCTTTAAGCTGTAATTCAAACCTAATTGAGCCTCTTCTTGGGGACACAAACCTAAGTGAGGCAAGATTTCAAGTCACAGGAGTGAAGAGCACTAGGAAAGTGAAATAAATAAAACATTAGGGCATTTTAGTGTGCAAAGGTCAAATGCCCAGTATAGGCTGAAATTCACCCAAAATGGAATTTATTGGGTCATAAAACTGAAAGTCTATAGGTGTTTGGATTCAGATACAACTGACTCAGTTTGTCTATACAATGCTATTAGAAATCTGTCTCCATTCTCATGTCTGTTTTTCTCTCCAGCAGCTTTATTCTAAGTGGCTTTAAAACCATATGGAAATAGTTACCAGAAATCCTAGGCTTCCATTCCACCAGTTCACGACCCCCAGAGGAAGTGAACTCTAATTTTCCCAACAATTTCTTCTCAATTTCTGATATCAAATCTCACTGGACAACATAGGGTCACATGCCAATCCACTGGTCAATCAAGAAGTCCAGGAAGATGAAAATGAACAATCGGAGCCCCAAGTCTTGAGAGCGTTTCTTCCACCTGATGATACAGGCTGAGACTGGAGCAGAGCTCTCCAAAGAGAAACTGAAGCGCTTTACCAGAAGAAGGGGAAGAGCTGAGCATAAGACCAACAGCGAACAGCTGAGCATAAGACCAACAGCTCTCCACTCCCGCTGCTAGATGGTGCACGTTATAGTCAAGGTAAGAGGAGCGTGCAATAGTAATTTTAGATGTGAAAGTGTGGCTAGAATTTGAATCTTATACGATCTTGTGTTACTGCTGCATTAATACTGCACGACAAGCCCAACTTCACAACGCATTTAATGAGTGTTTTGTTGTTGCTGTTGTTGATCATGCATTGGCAATTCAGCTGGGGCTCAATTGACCTCAATGCGTGTGGGATGAGATGGAGTCATCTGTATGTGTCACTTCCTGTAGCCAAAGGACTATTTAGGGATCATTTTGCTTATGGTGAGGAAATAATCCCATGAAAATGAATCCCACTTTACTAGCATCTTCAATGCCTCTCTGCTTACATCATAGGTACTGGCATTTCATTGGTTACATTAAGTCACATGATCAAAGCTAGGATCCCTCGGGCAGGGAAATTCATGCCTGGTACTCTAGAAAGTGGAAACCAACAAAGCTCATCAATAGAGAGCGATAAAAAACTTGAAATATTAATACAAGTATAGTATCTAGAGACAGGGAATGAGACAAACATGTGTAGCAACTATCCCACGCTCATTCAGTTTGAAGATGATACAGCTAGATTTGAAACCAGGTCATCTAATTCTATAGCCCAGTAGAATGATACAACGGGGTGTGGGAAAAATGGCATGGAAATAGGGCATGAAGCCAGCCTTCACAGAAGACTCAGGCTCTGTTGCTTGACAAGAATTGCATTCAAAGGGCTCTTTATAAATGCTGAGTTATGGTGAATGATAAGATTCATGTCATCAGAAATGGATTTAGGAAAGCCTCACCCAACAGAGATATGCTTTCTGCACACAACTTCAATGGAGTCTGCTCAAATTATGTTTCACAACTGAATTATTTCCACCATTGGACCTAAAGGAAGGTGACAGACAAGCACCCTCCTCCTACGTGAAAGAGGTGCTCTGGTTAAATGTATTTGAAATTATGAGAGATTAAGGCAGTCAGAAATATGTTACCCAGGTGTCTGATTTCTCCTGAAAACTTTTGAAACCAAGCTCCTTGCACCCAGTACTGTGGACGGTTTGATGTATTACAGGTGCAGTCCAGAGGTTAGCCCTTGTTCAGCAGTATGCCCACTGTCTAACAACATTTCCTTCTTGAGACCAAAATTCCACTCTATCTAGATTTGAAATCTGGTTCATAGACATGCAAAAAAAGTGTGTGAAGGTATAAGCTAGGGGCAGTATTGCAACCATAAAACCCAAGATGGACTTTCCTCTGGAAGGCTTTTCTACAGGCAGGCAGAGATACCATGATTATTTCAAATGATACAATATCCAGGAAGGAACCATCCTCTCAAAGTGTCTCCCCTTCTTCCTGTTGTTAAGTCTGTAGGTCTGCCAAGTAGTTGGTTTATGAGGTCTCAACACTACCCTTGGCATCAAATGAGGGATACCACTTTTCTAATTGTACGCAATAGCACAGACCACATTTTGAAACATTTGTAAGAACTGAATTCTCCCCCCAGTTAATTATTAAGAGCAAAGTCTGACCAGAGACCACAGAGTATACTGTCTGAGTGTGTGCTATGGAGAAGGGCCGGACAGATTCACATCTTGGCTCTGGCAAGTCATAAGGGAGTTCACCTTGTAAGTCATGAATGGGCTCTAGACTTGGTTCACTTAATAGTAGAAGGAGAATGAGCAGAGTAGGATTCATTAAGAGATAGAGCCAGGGAGAGAGTCTGCATTGGAATGACTGAAATGATAATTTAAATGGAAATGCATCCACATCACATCTTTCAGGTAATTTCCACTGCTCTCTGGACAATATCCAAGACCCTGGATCTCATCACCAGCCCCACTTCCCTCCTGGATTCCATCCGTAGGTTGTTTCACTTTACCTCATCAGTGTCCAGGATATTTACAGATGGTGTTCCATCTGCTTGAAAGGTGTTCCCCTCCCTGGTATAGTCTACTTAGCTCCTACTCATCCTTCAGACAGCTTCTCAGTGCTATTACCTGAGAAAATCTCCCCAGACTAGCATCTCTAATTGCTGTTTTCCATTCTTCAAGGTCCTCGGGTAACTTTCCTCTGTAGCAAGTGGCAAAGACTGTAATTGTCAATTGGTTGATTCAGTCAATGTCCACAAATCCCCTCCTTCCAGACTTAAGCCTCATGAAGGTAGAGACCATGTGTACATCATTCAGCTGTTAACTTTAGCACCCACTACGAGGTCAGTTGTGGAGGAGTTATTCAGGACCTGGCCATGAGTTGAGTCTATATAGAGTTTTTGCTTTCAGTTTGAAGAACACAGAAAGACATTTATTTTCTTTCTCTCTCTCTCCTCTCCTCTCCTCTCCT